>CM035232.1:9824188-10078554 GCA_020226215.1 Sindora glabra
AATTTTAATTTTAAGAAATATAATATAAAAAATTAGTTATTTATGTCACAAAACACATAGTAAAAATTCAAATTTTCAAAGATAAAATAAAAAATTTAGTTTAAAATTTTTAATAGTATAATTTTATTTTGAAATGATAGTAATAAATATAACATAATAAAAAATAATATTGATAAAAATAATAAAAATAAAATAATAATCTGGATAAATGAATGAATTAAATTAATCATATATTTTTATTTAAAATTTTATTATAAATTAATAAATTAATCAATAATAATTTATTTCTTTTTCACACAATTCATATTCATTTTAACTCGTTAATAGTAGGAGAAGGGTATTTGCGGAAGTAAAGTCCACAGGACTACAACGTAAGGCCAATCAGGGGTTGCAATCCAACTGTAATTGTTTCCTTTTCTCTCTCAATGCTGGGATTATTATATTAATTTAATTTAATTATATATATTCATTTTTATGTGGATTTATATCTCTCTGTCTTTTTGACTTTCTACGTTTAAGCAAATCTATTTCGGAGAGCATCCTTTGTTGAACGAATGAACAAGTTTAACAAACGCCAAACCAAACGGAACATCGGAAACAAAATTTTCCCTATGTATTATAATTATTTATTATTTATCTAATTTATTTTTTATAAGTTTGTTTCAAACACATAGAACTCCCTCAAATCTCATCGGTTTCGAACCTAACACACTTATCCCATTAAATATCTAAATATTGCCTTATTTTTGTCTGACAATTGTTTTCTTACACCTTGGTTCTGTTCATACCAACTTTTCAGTTCTGAATTATCCATTCTCACCCCCTTTTGCGTTTCTTATTCTTTCTCTGCTCTCTGTTCATAGAGGGTCTGTTTGGTTGTTGGGAAAGCCAAGAACAAGGTAAATGACTTGATGATTTCATTGACTTGCTTGGTTTGAATTAGCTTTGCTGCGATGACTGAATTTTTCTTCCCATTTCTGTTGGCTTTTCAGCGATCAAAAGGAAATGCTTGTCTATTTATATCTGATTGTGTTTGTTTCTTTTCCTTTTGTTTACCCTGCAGGAAATTTCTGTACAGCGCCAAAAATCCTTGTTTCTATGTCAAGTTTGATTCTTTTCAGGTAAATGCTTGCCCTTCTCTGTCTATCTAGCTGTTTGGTTTTGTGGGTTCTGTTTATATTTGCATCTGGAGCGGTTTGTTTGGATAGAAAATGTCCTGCTTATGGAGAACTGTAGGCCAGATCGTTGCATGTACATGAATATAATAATGCTACACATTACTGAAGCTAGCTGGGGATATTTGTTATCCCAAGCTAATCGGCATGTATGGATTACATATAAATGGACTATTTAATCTGATTAGAAGAGAGAAAAACTGAATAGAAAATGTAATTTTTGAATCAACTACTCTGCAAAGAAAGAAACAAAGTAAACTGCAGACAGCTATGTGGGTTGTTGATAGAGCGTCTGGTCCCTTAAAACTAGGGATTGAAGCTTGATGCTGACACTTCGCATATCAAAATAAAAGAAACAAAACAATCCTGAATGTTTCTAGGGGCAAGTAAGTAACGTTTTTAGTTCGATTTCCCCTCTATCTTTTTGCACAAAGGTGGTTTTTAATAACCTCTTGTATGAGGATGAATCCATGAGTCGTCATGCTTTTTATCTATTGCATGAATTGGATATTGCTTTCGGTGGCTAGTAAGTTATATAGGATAGGATTTTTCTTTGTCCAGATTTCCTTTTATGTTCTGATTTCTTTCAGCATTTATGTGTTTTGAATATAAAAAGAAACTCCGAAAGCCGACAAACCCAATTGCCTTTCTTTGGTTGTTCTGCATAAATTAAGAAGTGCAGTATAATGGTTTTTCTGAAATTTAATGATATAAAGAAATGTGAGTATATAGGTATGATATTCTTTACTTTACTTAACCGCCTTTGCGTGTAACGCCTGCTTGTTCACATTTTTTATGGATGCAGTGTAATGATTGTTCTGCAATTGTAGTGATATAAGGAATGTGAGTGAAGTAATTTTTTATGCTGTATGGGTATGGTGCTCCGCATTTTTCTACCCGTCTTTGAGCATAACAGCTTTTTTTTTTCCACGGGATATGTATGATAAGGTGGGGTGGAATTGCATGGAGGATTAGTAATACAAAAGGAGATGTTCATGAGATTAGCTGTATGAGTTTCAACTAGGTATGCATCCTTCTGTTTTCTTTTATGCTTTTCTGTCTTTACTAATTTCTGTTTTATGTATTTGATTCTTTATTGCCAATTAAATCTGGTCGTGAATGCATGGAATTTAACCCCAAAAGATTGAGTATAATTGGACTGGCTAAACTCTTCAATGGAAATCTCAGCAATTTTTCTCCCTTTTTTTTTTAGATTGAGTGCAAGTTTGATTCATATTGATGATTGGGGCAAGTAGGAAATTCTTTTATTGCAGGATCATAATTGTGGTATCAATGGATGATATTTATCTGAGCTGTAGTTGTTTTTCCCTTATTTGGCTCAGGTAGTGGATACAATTCAAAGAAAGCATTGTTTGCAACTACTACTGTCAGTGTTCAGGTATTGAGTTAATTGTTTCTATTTCTTTGTATGAATGGTTGTTTTCGTTTTTGTCATCTATTGTCTAAAATATATTTACAGAAAGAGTAACTGATTATCCAACAGTGTTTAGATTACCAATTTATTTAACTGTTGGTGTTTGCTTGATTTATTATCTTTTGTCATATAATGCTTCTTTTCATGCTGTGGTCATGAAAATTTCTATTCTATCTTCACAGGTTTGTGTTTCATCTGGGCTGCCAACCTACATAATTCTGCAATCTTACAACTCAACAAGCAGGATTTAGAGCAAAGATGGTGGCAAGATCATGTATGAATTTGTTGGACTTAGTGTCAGGAGACATTTTAAACTTCCCTCCAACTCCCAGAGCTCTTCCCCGAGTCATGACAGTTCCGGGAATTATTTCTAATGTAGAGGGAAAAGAAAGTAAGGATGACGATTCACTTACTTCCTCATCAGAATATCACCAAAAGATAATTATAGTATCAAATTTTCTTCCTCTCAGTGCTCAGAAGGATAAAAAAACTGGCAGATGGTGCTTTAGTTATGATGAAGATTCAATCTTACTGCAGCTGAAAGATGGTATTCCCTCTGATACTGATGTTGTTCATGTGGGGTCTTTGAAGGCTGATATAGATGCAAGTGAACAAGAGAAAGTTTCTCTTGAGGTGCTAGAGAAATTCAATTGCTTGCCTACCTTTCTACCTTCAGACCTCCAGAAACAGTTTTATAATGGATTTTGTAAGCAGTATTTATGGCCTCTATTCCATTACATGTTACCAATGTACCCGGACTACTGCAATCGCTTTGATAGGTCATTGTGGCAGGCTTATGTTTCTGCTAACAAGATTTTTGCAGATAGGATCATGGAAGTTATTAATCCAGAAGATGATTTTGTATGGGTTCACGACTATCATCTTATGGTTCTTCCAACATTTCTGCGGAAGAGGTACATCCGGGTCAAGCTTGGATTTTTCCTACACAGTCCATTTCCTTCATCAGAGATTTATCGGACGCTGCCTGTCAGAGATGAAATCTTGAAGGCAATGCTCAATGCAGATTTAATTGGTTTTCATACATTTGATTATGCTCGCCATTTTTTGTCTTGCTGCAGCCGAATGCTTGGCTTGGAATATGAATCCAAAAGGGGCTACATTGGGCTTGAGTACTTTGGCCGCACAATATACATCAAAATTTTGCCAGTTGGGATTCACATGGGTCGAATTCAATCTGCCTTAAGCCATCCATTTTCTTCTGATAAAGTAAGGGAAATCTGCAAGCAATTTAAGGGGAAAAAGCTTATTGTGGGTGTTGATGATATGGACATATTCAAAGGCATTAGTCTAAAGCTTTTGGCAATAGAACAACTTCTGGAGCAGAATCCGGAGCTTCAGGGTGAGTTGGTACTGGTCCAGATAGTGAATCCCCCAAGGAGTAATGGCAAAGATGTTGAGGAAGCAAAGAAGGAGACATTCATTACTGCTAATAGGATAAATGAGAGATTCGGATTTCCAGGTTATGAACCTGTAGTTATCATTGATCGTCCCATTCCTTTCTATGAGAAGACAGCCTATTATGCTTTAGCAGAATGTTGTATTGTGAATGCAGTGAGGGATGGCATGAATTTAGTTCCATACAAATATATTGTTTGTAGGCAAGGGAGTCCAGAAATGGATGAAGCCTTGGAAATTTCTCCTGAGTCTCCTCGTACTAGTGCACTTGTTGTTTCTGAGTTCATAGGTTGCTCTCCATCTCTCAGTGGAGCAATCAGGGTGAACCCGTGGCATATTGAAGCTGTAGCAGATGCAATAAATATGGCTGTCACAATGTCTAGTGCAGAGAAACATTTGCGGCATGAGAAGCACTACCGATATGTTAGCTCTCATGACGTGGCTTACTGGGCTAGAAGTTTTGTACAAGATCTCCAAAGATCTTGCAAAGATCACTATAGTAAACGTTGCTGGGGAATTGGCTTTGGCCTGAGTTTCAGAATCTTGTCCCTTTCTCCTAGTTTTAGAAAGCTGTCCATAGACCATATTGTCTCTGCATATAAAAGGACGTATCAAAGGGCAATTTTCTTGGATTATGATGGCACAGTTGTTCCTCAAGCTTCAATTAACAAAGTCCCAAGTCCTGAAGTCATATCTGTTCTGAATAACATTTGCAGTGATCCTAAGAACACTGTCTTTATAGTCAGTGGCCGGGGGAAGACTTCTTTGAGTGAATGGTTAGATCAGTGTGAAAACCTTGGTATAGCAGCTGAGCATGGTTACTTTATAAGGTGATTTGTTTCCACTTTGAAAGTCAACTGCTATTTTTCAACAATCATCTCTTGTTTAAATTCTATCATCTCTTCCATTCTATACTTTAAAAAGCTAGTTTTTTTAGTAATAGCATATGCATGAGTTTTTGCTTCTTGTAGTTCAGTAATGCCTAAGTTATCAGGAACTCTAAATTCCTGAGGTTCTTAATTATATATACACTGCAGGTGGGGTAAAGAGTCAAGCTGGGAAACCAGCCATATAGTGACTGATTTCACGTGGAAAAGGATAGCTGAACCTGTGATGAGATCATACACTGAAGCAACTGACGGCTCTTATATAGAGAGCAAGGAAAGTGCCTTGGTATGGCAATACTCTGACGCTGATCCTGCTTTTGGACATTGGCAGGCCATTGAGCTTTTGGATCACCTTGAAAGTGTCCTTGCAAACGAACCTGTTGTCGTCAAAAAGGGTCAGCATATAGTTGAAGTTAAGCCACAGGTATAAGCCTCTTTCTCTTCTAACTCCGACTAATGCTAGTCGTGCTTGTTTTTATTTGTTCGTCTCATTCACACTTGAAATAGTCTAATTTAAAGTATGTATGTCTCCAATGAGTGAGACTAAATGAATCAAAATAAGTATGATAAACATTGTTCCATCTCTAAACATATTTGTCCTGAAAAGTTCTAAGAATGACTGATCTTACAGGGAATCACAAAGGGATTTGTTGCAGAGGGAGTTCTGTCTACACTAACGATGAACGGGAAACCTCCAGACTTTGTATTGTGCATTGGGGATGATAGATCTGATGAGGATATGTTTGAGAGCATATCAACCAAATCATACAGTGAAGCCTCTTCAATGTCGCCTGAGATCTTTGCATGTACTGTTGGTCAGAAACCAAGCAAAGCTAGGTACTATCTTGATGATACTGTAGATGTCATGGTGTTGCTTCAAAGCCTCGGTGCAGCATCAGCACCCAAATCAAGAAGTTCTGCAGAAGTATCTGTTGAAAAAACCAAATTCTGTTTTGAAAACATTGCATGAAAATTCAGACCTGCCAGTTTAGGAGCCATCCATCAGCATAGGGTAGAAAAACACAGTAGTTTTAAGCAGCAGGGCATATAGGGATTTTAGTCATGGGTAACAGTTTGATCGAGTTTGGTTTTGATTGGTAGGTTGAGGGCAATGTGCGTATCTTCTGGCTTTTGGCTTTGGCTCCAACTTTGAAAGATAGGTATCATATATTTGTAGAGTCGGAGCTGATATTTAATTGAATCCATTATTTGTACATTCTAGTTCCTTTGTTTCCTCGGATGCTTCATCACCAATTTCTATCTTCCTTTCACTTTTCTTACTGTTATTTTTTTTTTCTCGGTCATCGAACAGTTGTTAAACGGAAGTGTCCATGCAACGGCGAATTACTTCAAATCATCGTCACCATTTTCGTCAGCCCTCTAAACCCTGCAGAAACATGTATTCTGTTTTGTTGGACAAGTTAAGGAATATATATATATATATCAAAAATTAAATTCGAAATTGAATTTGAAATTTTTTATATTCATTCAATTCAACTTTACAAATTTGTTGAACTATCTTATATTTAATAATAGTATTGGTTTTCATTTAGAATTTAGTTCCGAATTTTATTTTCAATGCATTTAATATTATTAGCAAGTTAATTTGACCAATTGAAAGAGAATAAATAAATAAAAATGATGTGAATTTAATGGAAAAAAGTAAAAAGAAAATGGAAAAGAAATTGAAATAATACTGAAAATCATTGATCGTTTAATAATAATAATAATTTAAATTGCTATTTCTAATTTTAGTAGTGATAAACAAGAACTCGGAATTGACTTGTAAATACATTTTCGTTTTCATTTGTATTAAAAAGTCTGTATGTGACACAGTCAAAGACAGTAGTCACATGCTGGAAAGAGGTGGAAAGGCGTCACAATCCTTTTACCCCTACCCACCTTCCACTCTGTTCGAATGTCAACACCAAAATGTGATACTCTATCTGGAAATATTGTAGTCAACAGTACGTGGCTTGATTGCGATGATGATACATGATTATCAACCTTTTTATTCTTTCTGTGTGGTGCAACAATAAGAAAGTCGAGGGAAAGAGCTACAGCCTTTCGATGCAAGGAGACACTCAAAAAGAGCATAGGCCAGAAGAGGCTCATCGATAGAGGGTCTCATATATTTGCCACTTTGTTCTTGTGAAATTGGTTTTGAGTGGCTCTCAATCAGCTACAAGTCAAACAAACCGCTTGGCCCTCACGTAAGACTTAGGAAAGTTCACGAGCCAACTGGGATTTGGATTTAGCCCCCGAGTGCCGCTGCAGTACATCTGGCTGAAATCATTTGGATATTACCATTTACCTTGTGCACCCCAGGTTTTGCTGTTATTGTGTTCTAAAATCTAAGACAAGTAATCGGATAATAACTTAAAACCAATAAGTTTCAATATTTTAAAAATGATATAATTTTTTTTGGAAGGCAATCCATTCGTTTCTTCTTCCTGTTGCTTTTCTGAATCCACTCAATTTGGAAGGCAAACCATTTAAAAGATTTCATTTTTGCTGAACAAATAGATAGGATAAGACGCATTAGAAGTATAATATCTTACCCTATACAACCAGTTCTGTTCGGTAAGCATTCCAGTGATGCGTTACCCCTTGTAATGATAGTTTAGCTCTTTCTCCACCTCCCTTTTTGTTTCTTTCTTACTACTTCCCTCCTCTTCCCCACTACTTCCTACCACACCAAGCCCCGCTTCAATTGGTTTTCAGTGCCGAAAGCCACGCTGGCGATTTGTCTCATTGTTACTGACACAAAATTTTGCAGATTTGCAGCCAAGTAGATGGCCACACATAGACCATCATAAGCTGTGTTGACCCTTTGTTCCCATTGGATTCCCACAGGAAAAGCTTAAAGAAGCCACACCAAATATCGCATCAAACCCTCTCAACCTGGGCCCCACATCGTGTCTATCCAGTCTGCTCTTAAAGTATCGAATCATCTCCCAGCGGCTCCTACTACTCCGTTCCCGAATTCCCCTAAACAGCCTTCCGCATAATTAGCCACATAGTTATATAATAAACGCAAATTTGTGTGCTGAGCAGTAAACAAAGCGTTGAATGATTGGTTTCAGTTTCATTCAGGCGTCACGAGTCCCAACCTTACGTCTCTCTCTACAGGGATATAGCACTCTTCCCTCCAAAGACTTTTCTGCATTTTCCACATCATAAGCCCACAGAAAAAAGGCAAGATTTTTCCTCCCTCAAATCATTAGTTGTATTTACCTGGTTGTCCTCCTTCACTGAGAAGTCCGACGTATACAAGGAAATTTCCTACAAAAGATTCGTAACACCCAGAGGCAGGGAAAGATAAGATTTTTCCCACTAAAATTCATTCATAAGTTATTACAAGTTTCCATCCAAGTCTAAATAGAAGAAAAAGGTTTTGCTATGTCCCAGATGGAACAACAATCGACCGGTGAAGAGAGATCAAACACTCTCCTATCCAACACACGCTGCTGTTTCTGCTTCCCTTGTTTGGGGTCTCGTCATTCAGCAAATGTTGGCGTCGCATGGTGGGAACGCGTTCGAACCTCGTCATGGTCTCAGACGCACCAAACAGAGGACAAATGGTGGTCGCGCGGGCTCAGAGCCCTCAAGAAACTCCGAGAGTGGTCTGAGATCGTCGCCGGGCCCAGGTGGAAGACCTTTATTCGGAGATTCAACAGGAACAGAAGCGGTGGTTGTAGGCATGCGAGATACCAATACGATCCATTGAGTTACTCGTTGAACTTCGACGAGGGACCGGGGCTAAAAAACGCAAATTTGGAAGACGAAGAATATGGTGGGTTTCGGAATTTTTCGAGCCGGTATGCTGCGATTCCCGGGTCGGTTCCGCTTAAGGCGGTCTCTACCGCCGGCAAGGATGTTGCAGTGTTTGGCTGAGAGTGAGAATGAAGGAGGAAGTGCGACGCCGTGGCTAAGCTGCGCTGGAATTCATACGTGATGAGCTGGAGCCAGAGCTAACCAGCTGCACGACTGAAGTGTGTTGGCGGCTGGCTCGGTGGGAGGCGGCTGGGTTTGCGTCACTTTGTTGTTTTGCTGTCGTAATATTTTTTGTTTAAGGTTTTTGTGGTCAATAGTGTGTACAGATGTATTTAGATTATCTTATTATTATTTAGCGGTTTGAGACGTATAAACGACGTCGTGCTTTTGGTGAAGAAAGGGAGTGCGGGAGTGCGTATACGCATGGGATAAACCGATAAAGGGGATTAGTATAGCGTGCGCGGCTTGCAATTTCCAATCTCACTATAATTTGTCTATTTTGGATGGGACGTTGCAATAAGGTTGGCTTAGCCGTAAAACGAATTATATATTAGTATGCTTCCTGTCTTGCATGGAGTGCTGTCGTTTTTGCTGAGCCAGTCCAATATGGTTATTTGTCTTTTTCTTTCTGCTTGTCTTTCTAATTGTAATTATTTTATTTATATTTACATTTTTCAGAAGGTTTAGCTTTACCATAAACTGTTGGATGATTCTAACAGATGAGAAATGGGATTATGGGAGAGGCCTGCGCGGGAGAATTGATAGGCCCATGTTGAATATTTGGGGTGGCAAATTATGTTACAGATGGCTTTGTATAATTGAGGTTGGCGAGAGGACAGGTTGGTAAGAAATCTAATCCTTTGATTTAACCGAGACTCGAGTAGAGAGAGAGAGCGGCAGAAGTGTAAGCTGCGTGCTTGAATTAAATGACGCAGACTTAAATTATCAGTGGAATATGCTCTGGTATAACTCACAATAATTAATCAGCGTAAGCTTGAGATGAAACGTAAGTCGCCGCCATTTGTTGCCTGCAGTGTAGTGTTTGTATGACTATGTTTGGCGGGAGACGAGCTTGGCACACATTTAGGCCGCCATTAGCATTTTGCAACCAACGTAGTCAGTAAGTTAAGGATTAGGTTTATTAATTTATTATTTATTAAGATATATAGTTATGAGCCTATCTCTTATAATTTTATATTTTATTATAAATAATATGTTAGTTTCTTGTAAAAGCATGACTTCGAGAATTATTTTCTCTTAATATAGTATCTAAAATTTCTATTTAGGTATCTTTTTTATACTCAACCAATCCCCAAAAAAAAAAATCTACTTTCTTCTTCTTCTTTTTTTTTAATTCTTGATATATGATTAGATTACGGAGAAGCTCACAGCAAAAAATTCAAATCTAGTTGCAAAGTGCATAGTATTGCAGAACAGCGAAACTGCTATCAATGGAAATTTAGAGTGTTTTTTTGACATCTATGTCAACGATGGAATAGATCAACAACCAGCAACCTCATTTGACCAATTCGTGCATCACACACACAACTTTCTGAGAGGCGTGTGAGCACCACGCGCAAAGAGTGTATTTGGTGCATGTAGGCGTGTGAGACATCGTCTGGCAGTTAGCTTCTGACCGATGACATCTTGGCTCCTCTTGCATTTATTTATGTCATTACTTGTGCAATCCAGCAACTCTGATGTGATTTTTCTAATTTTTTGGCTATTTTCTAAATATTTTTGTTAATTCTTTTTGCAAGTTTATTGTCATGGCCAGTGAAATTTTTTATTTTGATGCACACAACACATTTAAAAATAGTAATGGTAAAGGAAAAGTTAGGTTTTTCTTATTTGCTTTCAATTGGTGACTGAATAACTGAATGGAAATTAGATTTAAAAGGTCAATAATATATAGAATGGAAGAAGGCTATTCAGTGTTATCTTGATGAGCTTTGTATGACTGATCATCTTACCAAAGATTCACCCATAAATGATACGAAAGAAAAGTAGATTGTGGAAATCAACGATTACTCAAATTAATATGTAATACTTTAACTTCTGAAGTTGATGATAATATTATGCACTATGAAACAATCAAAGAATTATGGAAAACTCTTAGATCACTTTATTCTACAAAAGACAACATGCTCTAAATTTATGATCTAACTCGATCATTGATTCATCCTAATATGAATGGTAAGACCTCATCTCAAATCTATACAGATCTTCATCGAATCTTTCAATAATGATGTTCTCTTTTATTTATTACTACTAATGTTGATGCAATACATTCTCAATGAGAATAAATTAGAGTTATGTGTTTTCTCATGGCATTACCCTTTGAACTTAGTACTACCCATTAGTAAATTTTGTCTAGTTCTAAATCTCTCACCATAGAGTTTATTTTTTATTGTATTCAACGAGTATATAATGACTTATTTTCTTCTTTTGCAGATATAAATGAGTCATCTGCCCTAGTTGGTTCTAGTACTTATGGTGGTCGTGGTAGTACTAGAAGTGGTAAAGGGGAGAAAAGGTAGAGGACGAGGTGATTCTGGTAAGTGGGTGATTTTAATAGAGGTGGTATTGTTTCTTGCTATTACTGTAAAGTGCCTATACATATCAAGAAGTTTTGCTCAATATTACTTGAAAAAAATACATTATCTCGATTTACGCATATCACCACAAATAATTAAACACAAGATATTGATATTAATAGTACTATAAATTTGTCAAAAAGTGAGTGTGTTGAATATTTATGGTTCCAAGCATTCCGACAGTAACCGCTCACTCAGTTCTCTATTACATTAGTGCAAACAAATAATCCCACTGCATGCCTTTCCCACACTAATTCTAGATAAATTATTGATTCCAATGCTACCGATCATATGACTAATTCTAGGTATTATATCTTCTTTTCCATCCTTTATTCTTTTCATATTACTTTAGCTAATGGATCCAAAATATCTGTTATTAGTTGTGGTATGATGGATGTTACCCTTGTATATCCTTATCTGATGTGTTATGTCTTTCAAACTTTTTATTTAATTTACTTTCAATTAATCAAATAACATGTGCCTATAATTGTGGTGTCTTCTTTTTCCCTAACTATTGTATTTTTCAAGATCTTTTGATGAAAAAGATTTTTAGTAAGGGGTACGAATTATGTGGTCTATATATTCTTGAAGAGAAAGTTCCTCGGCTAGTTGCTATTATTGTTACTATCACTCCACACTAGCTTCATTGTCCTTGGGCTATCTATCCTTATTAACTTTAGAAAAATTATTTCCTAATTTGAATTCTATATCTAATTTAGATTGTAAGTCATGTTAATTTTCTAAACAATATGATCGATCTTATGTTTCTAGAGTCAATAAGTAGGTTGCATCCGCATTTAAGTTAGTACATTCAAATGATTGAGGTCCTTGCCCAATAATCTCTAAGTCTGGCTTTCAATATTTTGTTACTTTTGTGCATGACTAATCAAAAGTTACTTGACTTTATTTAATGAAGAATTGATCAGAGTTACTTAAGATTTTTCATATCTTTCATGCTGAAATTTTGAATCAATTTAACACATCTATTCATCATTTTCATAATGATAATACTAAAGAATATTTTTTGCTCCATTTGTATCTTATTTGTCCCAACATGAAATAATTCATCAATATTTTTATGCAGTTACTCCACAACAAAATAGGGTGGTGAAAGAAAAAATTGTCACTTAATGGAAGTCTTACGTGCTTTATTTTTTCAAATGAAAATGCCTAAGAATTTTTTGCCAAATGCAGTTTTCACAGCTTGATTTTTGATTAATTGAATACCTTTTTCAATTCTTGATGGTCAAGTGCCCTGTTCTATTTTATTTCCTTCCCGGTCTTTATTTCCTCTATCTCCATATATTTTTAGGTGTACGTGTTTGTTCAAGATCATCGCCCTTGGGTATCTAAACTTAACCCACAGTCTTTAAAATGCATATTTCTTGGTTATTCTTGTACACAAAAAGGATATTGATGTTATTCTTCTGATTTGTATCATTATATTGTCTTATCTGATGTCATATTTTTTAAGACCATTCCCTTTTTTGACTCCTCGGAGTCTTCTTCCTTCATGACTAAGACTAATTTTCTTAATGAATACTTTCTTGTATATTTTGCTCCTCAGGAATCTTAGCCCCCCTAAAAAATAATTAGGTTCATCCTCCCATTAAATATATTTATTCTTGCAAGAAGCAAGTACCAGCAATAGCATCTCCCCCACCTAATAATGCCAACAAACATGAAGTTGCACTAATCATTGATAAATCACCAACTTCGTCCTCTTTACTGGCTTCTTCCTTATCAAATCCTCCTCCCTTGCCATCTGATCTTGACATCCTTGTTGCCCATAAAAAAGGTACACATAGTTGAACACAACGAGGTAATATTAATCACCCTTACTCTATTTCTAACTATGTATCTTACACTTCCCTACCTCTATCTTCTCAATCATTCATTACCTCACTTAATTCCATTACTATTCCTAAGTTTGATATAGAAGCACTTTCTCACTTCGAGTGGTGTGCTGCTATGGAGAAAAAGATGTAGGCTCTTGTCGCAAATTAAACATAGGATATTGTCTCATTACTAGAAGGAAAACAATCCATTATGTGTAAGTGGTGTATACTGTGAAAGTTAATCTTGATGCTACTATTGCTCAATTAAAGGCCTGTTTAGTGACAAAAGGATATGCACAAACTTATGATGTCGATTATTCAGAAACTTTCTCTCTTGTTGCCAAAATTATCTTTATTCGATTAATTATATTTTTTATTACATCCCATAGTTGGCCTCTCTATCAACTTGATGTCAAAAATACCTTCCTACATGATAATTTATTTGAAAAGGTATACATAGACCAACCATTTGGATTTATTACTCAGGGGGAGTGTGCAAGGTTTGTCGACTAAAAAAATCTTCATATGATTTAAAGTAATCTCCTCGGATTTGGTTTGGAAGATTTAGTGAGGTACTGATAGAATTTGGGATAAAGAAAAATGGCCATAACCATTCAATGTTTTACAAACAAACATATTCTAGTTGTATTCTTCTGGCTATGTATATGGATGATATTGTGATCACAAATGGTGATAAATTAGGTATTTTAAAGTTGCAAGATTTTCTTCAAACCAAGTTTGAAACCAAGGATCTCGGAACACTATAATATTTTTTGGGAATTGAAATCGCTCAAAGAAGGAAAGAATTTTCCTTATCTCAAAGGAAATATGGTCTTAATCTCTTAAGTGAAACAGAAATACGTGGATCTAAACCTTGTAATGTTCCTATGATTCTAAATGTTAAACTTGGCTTAGAAGATGATGAGTTGCTAGATGATCCCGAGCAATACAGATAGCTAGTGAAAATTTTAAACTACCGTACCATAACTAAATCAAATATTGCCTTTTCGGTAGGTGCAGTTGTTGGTGTGTATCCTAGAACCAATCATATAAGATGATTAGAGTTATACACAATGTATTATATTTTATTTTAGGCAATTTAATTATTATATTTTGTTTTTATTATTATTATGCGCAATTTATAACTTAATATAATAATTATCCTTGGAATAGCTTTGCTATTCCTAAAATGCCCCTAGTCAAGTATTATTATGAAAAAGGATAGTAATAATACATCGAGACTAGCATGTATAGTGACTGATGATTACGAATCATGGATATGTGATATCAAGTCAATACATGAGTACATTGCTAGTGAACAATGTACTGGACTGACCCACTATGAGAATATTACATGGATAAACGTGTCATAAGTTATTCTCATATGATCACAACTACGCATAAACCTTTGACCTGAAGTCACTACGGTTCCCTACATGAGGAATTACTCACTTTAATATTGTCCTATGTCACCTTTAATCAGGTAACAAGTAGGGCATTGATTGGGTGTGTCATAAATCATGCAGAGGGAAGTGAGTGATGTAAATGGGATTTTGTTACTCTTGTATAAAAGAGAAATATCCTTGGGCCCCTTGATTGAGTGAGACTTAGAAATGCATGGCCATGCTCAGTTGAATTAATATGTGATATTAATTATTTATTTTAAATCTACTCAGTATCAAGAAATATAAATTGAACATTGACGAGGATGACACATTTCATGCCTCCAGTTCAATTTGGATATTATTACAAAAGGGTTATATGTAAAACGTTGATCATGTATTAGGTGGATGTCGAATCACAGACATTCTTACTACTTGAGTGGCAGCGATGTATTGCTAGATACCGCTCGCTGTCTATGGCTCAATAATAAGTCATTGTCAACGTAGTAAGAACCTACAGGGTCACACAAAAGGAGTAGGAATAAGACAATAATTAATTGGACTTTAATTATATTAATATCCAATTAATTGGACTTATTTTCGTGCATATATATTATTAAGAATAATAAATTCACGTTTTATATATATATATTATGTGATATTATTTGATATTAAAGTAATATCAAGTAATTATCTTATTAGATATTAGATAAATATATTATGAGATAATATTATTTTAATATTTGATAACTATATGCAATTATCTAATATTAAGATATTTATATTATGAGATAATATCATTATCTAATATTAGATAATTAATAGATAAGTCTTATCTCTTCCCATTATCTCTAGGATAAGGATAAGATGAGTTGTTAAGTGTGATTAGGATTTTGGAAGCATTATCCTAGTAGGACTAAGATTATGGCTTGCCTAAGTTTTATAAAAAGGGACTTGAGGGCAGCACTTAATAATTACGTTTTAAACTTCCATATAAACTCTAAATCACTCAGAAAACATCCAATCCTAATTCTTAGAGAGAAAAACGCATCCTAGCAGACGCGTGGAGGGTGAGAGGTCGTTGTTCACTCCGTGTGGATACCGTAGAGACGCTGTACCTTCCGGCCGGCGTTTGATTCATCCGCTCTCAAGTTTTGATCAGTAGAAACACGAGTGCCCAATAGGTAAAACCCTAATCATTGACTTATGCTTTTTGCATGGATCCTAGGTAGAATTCGGATCAAAATTTAAAATTCCGCTGCATGTGATAATCCGAATTCCCAACAGCAGTAAGTCAGTTTATGAATTCTCTTAAAACATCATATTAGGATGTAGTTATGTACATTTTAAAATTCCCCAAGAAAGCTGCTAAACGTAGGGTCTTGTATAAAAATCATAATCATAACCATTGCAAAATTGAAAGTTTTTCTAATATAGATTGGACAGATGTCCTATAGATGGAAAATCCACCTTTGGGTACTGTGTATTTGTTGGTGGAAATCTTGTGTCTTGAAAAAATAAAAAACAGGCGACGGTATCACACTCAAGCACAAAATTTAAGTATCAAGCCATGACTCATGCTACATTTAAATTTGTATGAATTTTTTACCTCCTTTGTCAACTTGAAATTGAGACTTTTAAAACTATGCAATGATGGTGTTATAATTGAATTGCTACTTATATTGCTATAAAACTAATTTTTCATGAAAGAATAAAACATATTGAAGTTAATGATCATTTTGTTAAAGAAAAATTTTAGGAAGAGATCATTAATCCGAAACATGTTAACAATGAAGACAAATTGGTTGACTTGTTTATTAAAATACTTCTAGAAAAATGAGTTAATAATATTTATAACAAGTTGGACATGTTTAATATTTATACTTGAGAAGGAATATTAATGAATCAAGGATTAAATTTCTTAATTTTTTATTTATTAAAATATATAAATTATAATCCTATCTCTTGTAATTCTATATTTTATTATAAATAGATATATTAACCTCTTGCAAGAGCATGACTTCAAAAATTATTTTCTCTTAACAAATATTAATTACAAAAAAATCCGAGATCAACACAAATCCATCTCACTCAGCTCACGGTCACGCGATCAGCACACTTGTCTATGTTATGAGCCACAAAGCTCCTAGTAATTCTTAGCCACCTAATTCCCCATGTTCGCCAGCTAGTTTATCAAGAAGAAGAAGATAGCATTTTAGAAAAAGAGAAAATTGAAACCGCCGCATTATTCTCAATTAAGTGCTACTTGCATACTAATTCCCTTACGTTGTCCTTTGCACGTAATAAATAAATCGATGCTCGAAGGACAACCTCTAGACAAGATAATCTCCAAAGCCTTCAAATGTGGATTCTTCCAAAGCCCCAAGGATATATAAACCACAGTTTGACCACCAGCACATAAAACAAGCCTTCAAATGTGGATTCTTCCACTATTTTCAGACTTTATACGCAATAAAATGTGACCTACAATCCACGGAAAGCTCAGACAATTACAACTTTCCTGCCGATAGTTTGGGTGATAGGTAACATGATACCACGCAGATGCCATCCGCTGATGCTCATCTGATAGGCAACTGGTTTCAAACCATCCTTTAGCTTCACGCTGCAAGCTCTTGACTGACAACACCATACGATCCTTCATATCTCCGTATCTCCTATTATCACGCTGCAAATACATCGCACGCTTTCTCAGATTACCAGTCAGCATCTCATCCTCGGTCTCTGCACCATAGAAGTTCATTAAAGAGCTCAGTTTATCTACGTACATCTCTCTGTGACCTTTAGCAGCTTCAACGAAGGCCTCAAAACCTTCAACTTCAAGATCACAGTCATATACTTCCTCAGCAATCTTCTCTGACCAGACAAAGTTTGACCTTGCTTGCAAGTTTGACTCAATTATCACGCGGTATAGTTTTCCTAGTACCCCCTCCGAGGTATACATAGGTTTATCTATCCTCTCCATGAAATCTGGAAACTCCTTTGGCTTCAGAACTCTGGGCATTTCAGCAGGCGCTCCAGTCTTTGCAAAGTCAACAGCCATGGAGTGAAGCTGTGCCAATTCAAGACATTTTTTACAATTGGCCTTATCTGGATCGCGGTCAGCATGAACTAGATGTGCGGTAGAGATAGCACCCAAACTATCACTGATCATGTAATCAACAAAAAATTGTTGAATCTCCTGCATGCATGAATAACAGCAGACAAGATGAGCAATATTAAGAAAATAAGCAAGTTCAAGTAAAATATACCAAGATCTACCTCTAATGTCACATCATGATCCATTATACGAGGCCTCCTTCCTGTGTAGTCCATCGGAGCCTTGGTTTGACATGGGATGAGATCTTTATCCCAACTTATGAAGTATAAATCTCCATCAAGGTCGCCACCAGAGCATTCATTTGGATGAGGCCTGTAGATTAACTGACAGTCGTTAGCAGCAATTGTTATCAAAATAGGGATGGATTATAGAATCACATATCTAAGATGATGATTCTGGGTCAATGAAAATTGTAAAGATAACTATAGAAACCATGGAAAATAAATTTCCAAGGCACACATCCACCAAAAAGGAATCTCTGCTTTCAGTCTTTCACAAATAACAGACAGGAAGAAAGCCACTAACAAAGCAATAATGAGTCATCATATTAGAATCGACTTGTGACACAGGATGGCAATATACCTACGACAATAAATGACGCCATAAAACATATAGCACAAATTAAGTTTAGAGAAGACAATGAGAAAATAATGAAAGCAATTGCCTTAGTCTGACTTTTAATGAAACACCAGAGCCACAAGATTCTTATGTCTTCTTACTTCATCCCCCCCCCCCCCGCCCTTTTTTTTGGTTGTTGCTGCACATGATTCTTGAGAACCACAAGATTCACAAACCCTGGTGGTTGAAGACAACAACCAGATGTGATAGATTATGTTTCAAATTTAGAAATAACTTGATCATTACAATCAAATGCATTTGTAGAAGTGCTTCAACACACGTACCTATGTCCTTTTTGTGGGAAGACAAGGCAATCCATCAAGCCCTTTTCCTCTAATTCAAGCTCATAGACAGCATCCAACACTCTAATGTCTCCTGGGTGAAGACAAGGGTTTTTTGTGACAATGACTTTCCCCAATATTACACACGTGCTTTCATCCACTTCCCTTAAGCTTGCATCTTTAGACTGTAGCTCAGCTTTTGGCATGGTTACACGGACATACACTTGGCCATAATTTAATATACCAGTTTCATCCATGCAACCCATTAAGACCCGACCCTTAGGGACCAATATACGACATCTAGTTTTCAAATCAGACAGCAGCTGCTCATAATGAGCCCTAAGCATCATTGATAGGTAAGGTTCAATGCTTGGCTGATAACCTTGAAGCAACATCTTCACTAGAATGTTATTCGAGTCAACACCACTCAAGCGTTCCAAACCTTTCAAAGCTGCCTTTCTGTCAGTCAACATCGTTCCCAGCAAGGACAATTGTTCTTGTAGCAATGCCTCAAATGCTTCATCTTTTACTCCCAAAGTAGACAACAGGGTTATAATCTCTCGATTGAGAAAACAGGGCATTGCATTACTCCAACTAGTGACATTAAGCATCCTGTTCTTGGAATCAAATTTACGCATACTACTCCGTAATGATAGCTTCCTGAAAGAATGACGATCAACAGCTATGACACCCTTATATCCACCATATCTAATTTGAAATGCTGACGGCGTCTGATCCAAATTACACTTCTGAGCAACTTGTCTTGCAAAAGATTTAGAAATCTTTCCAATTCCATCAGAGAAACAGTAGTCTATACCATCAGCGGTAACTTCAATATCCGGAATGATCTCAACATCCTGAGGAGGCACCTCAAGAGTTTGCATGGAAGAACTAAATAACTGGCCCATCCTTGCTGCACATTTAGAAATGCTTCTAATTTTATGAAAGCACCCCATCCATTCTCGGATGTCTTCAGCTTTCACGTATTCATTAGAAGCAAACATCCAAATAGAATTTGACCGGAGTTGACTGGCTGAGAAAGCCAGAAACTCAAATCTTTTAGCTCCAATTACAATCCCATCTCGAAGAATAGTCAATATCCGTTTATATATTTCAGTTTTGAAAGGTTTTGAAAAGATATCCTTTTGAATACTAGTAGAGACTGCGTTAACTGGAAGCTTACTCCAATCCTCCTCAACAAAAGTGACCCTTATGAAGTCTGAAGCATATTGAGCAAAATGCTTTACCACATAATTTGAGGTTTCAAGCTCAGGACCCAGGCAATAAATTTTTGATGGGGTAATCAAGGCTCTATGACAACTCATTATATTATGATCCATCAACCTTTTGTGGGATGATGGTGGAAGAATTCTAAAGCTACTCCTTAAGACATCTAATTCAGTCTTTACAAAGTTTAGAGGCTCATAACAAGTGAACTTCAGCTTGTGCAACTTTTCAAGAAGCACAGCTGCAATTTCCTCAGTTATGCTGCTAAACAAGTCAATTAAATCTCTATCTACTGAAGCAAGGCTGATTTTCTGGGTGTGCACAAGAGAAATGAGTTGGAAAAGAATCTGATAAGGTAATTTAGAGCCTGGACTGCACTTTACTAGTGGGACTATTTCTGATGAAGAACATAAGTGTCTCCCAACTCCTATAATAAGATCCTTTAGCTTTTCTCTATAAAGAGGGAAAATCTGAAAAATATCTGAAGCTGCTGGTTCCTCAATTTCCAAGCACAATGATGTAGAGTGTCCAATTGACTTTATGGCTGAGAAATCTGTTGTGCGCACCCAAAGAAATTCAAAATCCTCCCTACAAATATGGTACCTATCAGCTTTAAATTTTGATGCTATATTGGGGCCCGATTTTCTCTGATAGATCCTTGGCCCATATTTGAGCTGAAAGGTAAAGAGGCAAAGAGTTTAACACGGCCGGAAAAAAAGAAGAAACTTACTAAACCCGTAACATTAAATGAGGTCAAAATCTAAAGACCAATTAATATAGAAGTTAAAAAATTATGAAAAAAGATGATAACCATAACTCCAGAATGATCCATGGTCCCCTTTCAAATCAGCAGCAAACTAAACATGCACAAAATCATATTTCAATTGCAAAGACAAATTAATATAGAATCTACAGCTCCTGAACAGAATATCAAGCTGTATCAGGCTCATTCACTGCTAGTTTAAAATACTTCTGATCAAAACTAAACCCTAAATAATAATATCTATTTTTCTTGTTTCCAGGATCGCAAGCCACATAAGAGTATGCCAGAAGGCCAACATATGGATGATTTTACCGACTGCTTCAATCAAAATTAGTATTACCAAACTAACAAAGAGAGGGTTTTCCAACTCAACGTGCAATCTAAAAACTACGCGTTGACACAAGGTCTAAGACAAAAAATCGCAATCACAAATATCTCCTTTCCATCTGAAGCTTTTAATATCATTGGGCGTTTTCCTCCTCCCTCCCCCCCCCCCAAAAAAAAAAAAAGAAAAGAAATCAAATAATCTCGCATAAAATTAAACCAACAATGTCGAATCATTAAACATACCTTCAAAAGTAGCGTGCTGAGTTTACTCTTTCCCGAGAAATATCCATTAGCCTCCAGAATGTCCTCAAACATTATTTCCAGTTTATAACATTCCTCACCCTCCCAGACCCAGAACTCAACCCTATTTCTCTCGGGCATTATCCAAGCTCTGACACCTTCCCATGATTCCAACACACTCATGCAATCCTCCTTTAACATAAATCCCACATGAAAGACACCATTTTCAATCCGGTTCTTAGTTTCGGCGGGTCTGAAGATAATGTCGTCTGAGCTCTCGGAAATTTTGAGGTAGTGAGACTTGAAGACGAGATTTTTTCCTAGAGAGAGAGATAGGGCCTTGAATTTCGCCTCGAGGGTGGCGAACTGGACACGACCCAAGCCACGGGACTTCCAGTTCTTGTGTTCAGTGAGGATTTCAATGGCGAAAACTGACCCATGTCCAAGGGTGGATTCGAGGAACTCTACGAGGTCTTTAGCTACAGCAGACTGCGGGATGTTGGACACACGAACAGTGGGTATGTTGGGCGTGATGGCCATTGCTGAGAAAGAAAAAAAAATACCGGCTCCTCTTCAGACAGAGGAAGAGAACCGTTGTGTCGAAGGATTCAATTTCAGTCTTCTAAGCGACGAGAGATGACTGCCCTCAGCAGCTCTGACCTTTTCTAATTTTCCCTCGATATAGTATGTTAAATTAAAATAACCATAGGAATGGTAATTTACATATGGTAAATGTGTTGGATTCCTTAATGGGCTGAAAGTCTGCGGGTCAGACGGATCGGCTCACGGAGTTTCTACAGACTGAATTCTAAAATTTAAATACGTTATGATCTGCGCAGGCCGCGGATTAAAGCTAGTCAGTCCTAAACGGACTGGATCAATTCACAGACTTAAATAATTTATTAATTATTTTTATATTATAATTTAATTATTAAAAATTAAATACAAATATTTAAATAATTAAATATAATGAAAATAAATACTAATAAATAAAATTTATAAACATAAAATAAAATAATAAATATAAAAATATAACAAATAATAAATAATAAAATATAGGTTAAAATGTAAAAAAAAGAAAGAAAAAAACGAGTCAGCCAGTGAATTGGTTCCACAAACTTGCATACTAGATTGAACTTTAAATCAATTTGAAAACAGGCTTCAACAAATTTCAATTTGATGTGGCCCAATCCGTCTATTAAACATCTCTATAAATGCGTCTTGAGTCTAACCATCCATCATATGCAATGGGAGTAAAATTTAGTTAAATGAAATAAAATAAGAAGGAACTGAGTATAAAAATGAAATGAAATTATATAATAAAGAATAGAATTATTTTATTCTATTTTATATTTGGTATAAAATGGAATAGAAAAAAGTGTAAATAAAGATAAAATATTTTTATTACAAAATAATAAATATTTTATCAAATAATTTAATATAACATAATTAATAATAAAAATTATCATGATTTAAATTTTAAAGCATAAAATTTTTAATTAACTAAATTTTTATATTAAATATTTTTAAAGGATACAAAAATATCATATTTTAAATTTTATCATTAAATATATAATTATTAAAATATTTTAATAAAAAAATCTAAAAAATAATATTTTTTTATCACATACTAATAAAAGGTAATACTAAAATATATAAAAATTATGAGAGATGTATTCGTAAAAAAATACCCATGAATGAGGGAATGATTCATTTCATTGCTTGTGCTATAAATTAGATATTCCATCATTTGATGGAATGAAACATTACTTAAGGAATGGACATTTTCATTTCATAATATCTACTAAATAAACTTTTTGATCATTCTTATTAGTATTTCATTTAGGGATGAAAACAAGTTAAGTAAACCTAAATTAGGTTTTGACATAAATAAGTTAAGCCTATTTCAAAATTTATTGTCTTGAGCCTAGTTTATAATATGTTTGCAGGTTAAAAATTGAGCTTGACTTGACTTATTAATAAAATTTAAGAAGTATAATCTAACTTGATAATCTATTTAGACTTAACTATTAAAATATAAATGAATTATTGATATACTCATAAATTTAGGTATATGTATCATAAATAGATTTCTTACTAAAAAATTTTATTAAATATATAAGGCATTAAATAAAATTTTATTTCCACTTTTATAAAAATCTCAATAATTTAACATAATAAATTATAATCATATTTATTTAAAATAAGAAAAAATAAATGATACAATAATATAAATATATCACTCATAAACTTTAAAATTTGAGAATATTGATGACTAAATTGAAAAATAAAAAGAAAAAGAAGGTATAATAATAAAATAATAGTAATAATTAAAATATAGTTAATTAATTAATCTAAGTGGACTATATTACGATAGCATATTAGTTAAATAAATTGATCTAGTGAGTCAACAAATCAAGCTTAAAATTGAATAAGTTAAACTTGTTTAATGAATAAATTAATATATTGGCTTGGGCTTGATTTATTTAATTAAATGAATAAGTCGAGTCAAACCTTTAAGGAACTAAATTATAAACCGCTTATAAATGGCTTAATTTATTCTCAACCTATAATTCTATTATATTTGATTTAGTCAAATACACTTTTAGATGATATTTGATTTGTAAAATTTTACATTCCCAAAAAAGTATACATTCCAAGGAATGTAATATTTTTATATTTAGTTTATTATAAATTTTTTTAGAAATATTTTGATAGATTCCTAGATATGTTATATTATTATGTTTTATTTATATTTGATATTCTTGAGAATCTTGAAATTGTTTGAAAAAATCATTATCAAAATTTTTATTACAAAATATAATATAGTAAATTTTATTTTTATTTAAAACTACATAAATAATAAAAAAAAATTAAACACCTAATAAATTAAATTTCAATGTTTAACATCTAAAAAATTATTAATATATATATAAATATTTTATACTTTATTATATTTTAATATTTAATATATTATATTTTTATATGTTATAATTATTAGTATTATTATATTGTATTATACTTTATCATTATAATTATTAGTATTATTATTAGATCAATTTTCAAAATGAAGTGAACGTAATTTATTTAAGTTATTATTATAATGTTAAATATACTCAGTATTTCTCTTTTTATAAAATTATAAATTTTCATAGTTAAATTATTTTTATAATTATATTTCATACTAGTATTAAATTTTATATTATAATTTCTTCTCTAGTATAAAAATATTATTATTTTATATTTTTATATATAAATATACCTTTTTTTGAAAAAAATTCAACCTTGTTGTATTTTTTTAATGTAAAAACTCATATGTATATATAATTATATTAAAATAATCTTCCAAACATTAAGAGTAATAATAAAAAAATTATAGTTAAAAAATTAATGTTATTATATTTCTTAATAATAAAAAATATTTTAAAAATAAAATGATAATTATTTTCTAGTTTAAATTAAAAATTATTTAATAAAAAGATAAATAAAAAAGAATTAAATGTGCAGATAATTTTATTCTTTTATTTTAACATTAACATTTCTATTCCATGGAAATCTAAGATTCTCACCTCTCCTTATGGGAATATTTTGAAAAAAAGTTAGGCCAAAAATATGCTGGAAAATGTGATATTTGCAAGTATTTTTTTTCAAACATTGAATCAAATATGAGAATGTAACATTCTCTTAAAATATTTTCAAAAATATTAAAAATATTTCACAAATCAAACACTACTTTCAAGCGTAAGGCAACATTGAATGACAATATATTGTGAAAGTGCTAGCTTAAGAGATAGTATGTGCATTAATGCTAATTTGGTGTAATTATTATAGTTCTCGCTAATAATTAATTATAACTTTGGTTAACTCATCATTTTGGTTTTTTTTAAATAATTAATTTTTTATTAAAAGTAATTGATTTTCTATTAGTTTAGATTATTAATAATTGATAATATTATTATGGAAGTAATACTAAATTTTTAGTGTTAATAATTTTTTTGTATGTATAGCTTAACTTGGTTAATAATGTGGGAGACAAAACTTACTAATGTAATACTACTTTACAACTATTTCTTATTATAATGTTATTTTTAAAGAAAAATACGTCAAATGTGGTGTCATTTTAACTAAGGTGAATAGTGATGGAATTAATCTAAGTAATGCCATTTTTTTTTTGCAAGCCTATGCATTCAATAAGATGAATAGTGATGGAGTTACATGTAATAAGTGGCAGCACTTCGGTATTCAAAATTCAACTAAAGAATATAAACCCCAGATACATGTTACATTACTAACATTTACTTATTTTTCGATATTATATGCATTGTGCAGGAGATTAGTTTTTCTTGTCAAATCAATTAAGGGGCCGTTTGGTTAGAGGTAATACGTCAAAGGTGGTGTCATTTTAACTAAGGTAAATAGTGATGGAATTAATCTAAGTAATGCCATTTTTTTTTGCAAGCCTATGCATTCAATAAGATGAATAGTGATGAATAGTGATGGAGTTACATGTAATAAGTGGTAGCATTTTGGTATCCCAAATTCAACTAAAGAATATAAACCCCAGATACATGTTACATTACTAACATTTACTTATTTTTTTGATATTATATGCATTGTGCAGGAATTAATTTTTCTTGTCAAATCAATTAAAGGGTCATTTGGTTAGAGGTAATCAGAACATGGAATTGTAGGGTTTCATTCCCTTTATTTTTATTTGATTAAAAAAAATTAATTTCTTTTCCTCATTTTCCTTAATGGGATTACCCCAATTAAGTAAATTGTAATTCTCTCCAAATCCTTAGAGAATCTTATTTCCTTTCTCTATCTTCAATATAATAATTAATATAATAAAATATTTAATAATATAAAAAGATAATAATATTAATAAAATATTAATAACTAAATAAAAAATAATTTTATTTTTAATAATAATTATAATATAATTAAATAATATTTACATAATAAATAAATGATTATTATATATTAATAATATTATAATATTTTTAATTTATTAATAATTAATAATATTAATAATTAAATAAATAATGATAATTTTATTTTTAATAATAATTATAATATAATAAAATAAAATTTAAATAATAAATAAATAATTATTATATATTAATAATATTATTAATATTTATTTAATAATTAAATAATATTATTTATTTTAAATAAATAATAAATATTATAATATTATTTAATTATATTATTAGTATTAGAATATTTTTAATAATTATTATTTTTAATATTATAATATTTTTAAGTTATTAATAATATTAATAATTAAATAAATAATAATTTTATTTTTAATAATAATTATAATATAATTAAATATTATTTAAATAATAAATAATAATCATTATATATTAATAATATTATTAATATTTATTTAATAAATAAATAATATTATAAAATATTAAATAAATAATAAATATTATAATATTATTTAATTATTATTATTTTTAATAATATAATATTTTTAAGTTATTATTAATTAATAATAGAATATTTTTAAGTTATTAATAATTAATAATATTAATAAAATAATAAAATATATTATAAATAATAATTAATATTATTATGATAATATTAATTATTATTAAGATATTAATAATAATTAAAATAATATGAGTAATAATAAAAATAATACTAATAAGATATTAACAATTAATATTAAATAATAATAAAAATTATAATATTAGTAAAAAAATAAAATTAATAAGATGATAATTATAATAATTATTTTTTTAATAATTATAAGTAAATTATTTTTAGTGTAATAATTATTAATAAAATAAATTAAAAATACTTGATTCTCTTTTTTGTTTGAACCAAACAGATTGGGTAATCAGGAGTCATTCATTTCCTTTCTTCCTAATTCTCTTTTTTTATTCCATTCCTTTTCCCTAGTTTAAACCAAATGACCTCTAATTTTTTTATCATTTGCCTTGCTTTGACATAAAACTAAAGTTGTACTTTCTTTTTCATTTAAATAATAGTTAATGAATTAATAATTTTTATTAAATTTTAATGAAATTATTTTTACATTTTATTTAAAAAAGATAGTTAGAAATTAATAATTTATTTCAAATTAATTTTAAACTATTAACAAAATTTTCATTTTAAACATTAAATTTAATTATTAGTTTAAAATTTTTATCATAAAATATTATAATTTTGTATAAATTTAAAACTATCCTTGATTATAACTTTAAAAATTTTATACATTGCACTTTTAAATAATGTGATATATATTAATTATGAAAAAAATCTATGAAATATATCTGATATAATAATATATCAGTATGCTATCATATTTTATTATTGATATGCTATCATATGATATGTGAGATTTGATCCAAAAAAATAAAAATTTGATATATAATTGGGTTTGATGATATATTAATATACCATTATGTTAGTGGTATCTAGAAGTCTCTCTTACTAATTATATAACTAATTATTTCCTTAAAAAATAGAGATGACATTGAATTTATTTGTCCAACATAGTATTATTAACTACATGAGTAACTTTATGAATAGTGAATTAGTTTGAACAAACTAAAATGTAATATGGTCGCAAATCAATATTTCATTATGAACAATTTTTTTTAGAAAAATCTTAAAATTTAGGAAATAAATACAATGAATGTAATTATTAATGATTTAATTTTCTATTTCAATAAGAACAATTTATTATCAACTTGAAATAAATACAATTTATTAAAATTTGTAAATTATATATACATATTCAATGGGTTGTTTTAAATATAACAAGATTTAAATTACTTGAAAGAATTTTGGGCAAAGCTGTTTGACAAACACAACGTAATAGAGATTTAATGCCTTTAGCATATACAATGCACTTGGGGTGGCGTTTGATTCGTGAAATATTTTTAACATTTCTGAAAAATTTTTAAGGGAATATTACATTCTTATGTTTAGTTCAAAGTTTAAAAAAAAATACTTAGAAATGTCACATTCCTTAGGAATCTTTTTGACCCAATATTTCCCTAAAATATTCTCATAGAGGGAGATGAGTATCTCAGATTCCCATGTAATGGAAATGTGATATTAAAATATTCCCAAAAAAATTTATAATGAACCAAACATATATTATATTTCTATTAATTAAATTTTCAAGAATCACATTCCTGAGAATATATATTTTCCTGGGAATACAAAATCCTGTGAATTAAATGGTACTTGAATTCTTAATATTATAATAAATATTTTTTCAATTTTTCATATTGCAAATATATCATATGTATAAAAACTTTCTAATTTAGAGCTAAATATCCCAACTTAGATAGGGCTCAAAATCAATAACAAATAACTAATCTCTTTGGCCCAAAATCAATATATCATATGTATAAAGATTTCTTTGACCCAACATTCCCTAAAATATTTTCATGGAAAGAGATGAGTATCTCAGATTCCCATATAATAGGAATATGATATTAAAATATTTTTAAAAAAATTTATAATGAACCAAATATAAGAATGTTACATTTTCGTTAATTAAATTCCTAAGAATCACATTCCTGAGAATGTATACTTCCCTGGGAATATAAAATTTTGTGAACCAAACGCCACCTGAATTCTTAATATTATAATAAATATTTTTTTCAATTTTTCATATTGCAAATATATCATATGTATAAAAAGTTTCTAATTTAGAGTTGAATATCCCAACTTAGATAGGGCTCAAAATCAATAACACATAACTAATCGGTGTTGAAAACTAACGAATCGAAAATTTTCAAATAAAATTGTCGACATAAATAATTTTTATAAATTAATAATAAACAAATATTATGTACAAGTTGGTAATATTAGAATTTTCATATTAAGGAAACTACTAATAATTGGAAATTTTGATTTAATAAAAATAGATCAATTAAAATTTAATCCTATTTTAAGACATATTCAAAACCTAATTTAAAATTATGATTTAATAAGGTATATGTTCAATACATTTACATAAATTAGTGTAGTTTGATAGTTATGTGAATCTAAATATTAGCAAGCCTTTTATAAAAAGAATTATTAGGATTATATTAATAAGAATTATGGGGAGGTTTTCTATTCATGAATGAATGAATGGCTGTCATAGCAAACAAGAGCAACCAAGATGACCTAACTAATATCAGTTTATTTGCTTCTATTGATTATACTTAAATAATTCATCAAATATGTAATTTTACTTATTAATATATGGTATTCTAATATTTCACGTATGTAATCTTAGTTGAGTTTTTACATATAGTATCAAAGCATGCATATATGAAATTAGAATCCAAAATAAATCATTTCATTTTATATTATTTTGATCTTAGTTCTTGATAAAATTTTGTGTGTATAATTTTCAAAATAAAATCATACAATCAAATAATTGTAGTTGTTTTATATAATTCAAAAAATTTAATGGTGTTTTCTCATTGGAAAAAATTCTAGGAACAAAACTTAACGTGATTCTAATAAAATTTTTGAAATTTATCTTCATGGTGTGTATTAGGATTTCTGAACTAGGACTTTTGCACAAGAGACAAAAATGAGGTGGCACTATCTCAAAATGCAAATGGAGTAAGTTACAATACCAACCATTGATTTTGTTAGAAATAGGCTATTGGGTTTTCAAGTTCTCACCTATTGTAAAAGCACCCTCTTATCAACTTAAGTAGCTTCTAGAAATGTTTTTATTATTTAATAGCATAACTAACATAATGAATTTGGATTTTTGGTTGCAAATGAGTTTGGTTAACATGAGTTTTCTAACTATGGTAAGCAAAGGTGGCTTACAAGAGCAAATAATTTTTTTAAAAAAATTTGGTATGAAAAAAAAAGTTTAAACACAGAGACCATTTATTAATAGTAAGAATACTATTAAAATTGGCGCTTCTAGCTTGTGGAAAATGTAGGCCTCTTAATCACTAATTTTTTGAAAAAAAAGTTATGGTTTAAAAAGCCTATAGCTCACTTGCAAAGGAATTTTTAGCCAGAAACTATTATCCAAAACTAGGAAAAAGTTGCTCTTGCACTTGTGTTCTCAAATTTTTAAGTGATTTTAACCGAAAAAACCACATTATGATTTTGGATTTAGTAACTCTATTTCGCATGATTCCTTTTTTCTTTCTTTTTTTTCTTATCTGCACATGATTTTGTTTGATGCCTTTTTACATTTTTTCTATTGATGTTATCATTTTTAACCTCATTCTATCTCAATTTACAACTTATGGTTCATTTAATCACTTTTAATCACAAAGCATCCATTTGAGTTTCTTTATAAATCAATTTTTTATTACCACTTTAGTGGCTTTAATTAGGTCTCTATTAATTATTGTTGAAACAATTGCAGAGACTTCTAAACTACTTTATACTACAAATTCTTGTCCTATTGAATTTCCTCTATTCTTTTATGAAAATAAGTGAATTAGGATTTTTCAAAAACTTCTCTTAAGGTAAAAATAGAGTTTTTGGCAATAAAAAATGGGGGAAATTTGTAATTAACCCTTGAAAATAATGAAATTGAGCACCAACACGATTAATTATTTTATATTTTTTAATAATAATAAGAATGGTTAAATTAGTTAGTATATATATATAAAGAATTGAGTTCTAGATGTAAAACAAAGGAAGATATAAAACTTTCAATGAACGTTCAATGTCACTTAAATATGAAAGAAAGGAATATATAAAACCCTCAAAGTTACATTCAACTTCACTTAAAAAAAAAGTTTGGCATGTTTCATATGCTTTATATAAATATTTAACCTGTTAATATTATATTAATATTATATATAATGGAAGATTATTTTGAATATTTCATTATTATAAATATATATATATAAAAGCCAATTTAATAATATTCTAACTTATTTAACCTAAAGTTATTATTATAATTATAAAATTTAATAATATATAGTGCATATAAACTAAAGTTATTTCTTATGAATCAAAATTTTATTCAATATATATATCATATTTGTATTCGTATCTTGTATTAAAACATAATTTTTTCCTACACTAAAATTTTTTAATATCCATTCTATTTTAAAAAATAAATTATTATTAAAATTATAATAATAATAATAATAATACACACCGTGTAGACAATTCTTTTCTCCAAAGGTGGATTAGTTGGTACATTTTTTATTTAAACAATAGTTAAAAAATTAATAATTTTTTATTGAAAATTAGAGTAATTATTTTTTATTTAAATAAAAATAATTAAAATTTTTTAATTTTTAATTTTAACAATAAAAACATTACATCAATCTAACCTAAGATTTAAATGAAATTCTATTATTTATTTACGCCTTCAAATAAAATTAAATTAATTTAATAATGTAAATATTATATTTTTATTTTCTATATTTTCACATAAATACATAATTGATACATTATTATATTGAATATATATCATAGATTTTTCCATAATCAAGGATAGTTTAAATTTATACAAAATTATAATATTTTATGATAAAAATTTTAAACTAATAATTAAATTTAATGTTTAAAATAAAAATTTTGTTAATAGTTTAAAAATTATAAATAAATTATTAATTTTTAACTATCTTTTTTAAATAAAAATGTAAAAATAATTTCATTGAAATTTAATAAAAATTATTAATTCCTTAACTATTGTTTGAAAGTACTAGGTCAAAGCAAGGTAAACGATAAAACATTTAATTGATTTGACAAGGAAAAATAACCTCCTACAAAATACGTGTAGTATCGAAAAAGATGCAAAAGCCAATAATGTAATACATGTCTGCGGTTTATATTCCTTAGTTAAATCTGGAGTATTGAAGTCCTGTCCCATGCAATAATGGCCACCCAATTTGAGCGGCGTGATTCCAAGTGACTCCACCTCTGTTCATTACATATTATTTGAAATAATTTCATCCAATCAGTTGTAGTATTTATTTTATTGTATTTATTTTATTATAAGTTTATATACTTCTATGTATTTATAATTTTTATAAAAAATAAAAAATTACTATCAACATTTATGCATTTTATATAATCACACCTTATTTTATCCAAATTATGTAATAAATTAAACTGGTAAAATAGTTCTCAATATTTATTTGTAAATTATATATACATATTCAATGGGTTGTTTTAAATATAACAAAATTTAAATTACTTGAAAGAATTTTGGGCAAAGCTGTATGACAAACACAACGTAATAGAGATTTAGTGCCTTTAGCATATACAATATACTTGAGGTAGCGTTTGATTCGTGAAATATTTTTAATATTCATGAAAAAGTTTTAAGGGAATATTACATTCTTATGTTTGGTTCAAAGTTTGAAAAAAAAAATACTTGGTAATGTCACATTCTCTAAGAATCTCTTTGACCTAACATTCCCTTAAAATATTCCTATGGAGGGAGATGAGTATCTCAGATTCTCATGCAATGGGAATGTAATATTAAAATATTCTCAAAAAAATTTATAATGAACTAAACATATGTTATATTCCCGTTAATTAAATTCTCAAGAATCACATTTTCGAGAATATATATTTTCCTGGGAATACAAGATCCTCTGAATTAAACGCTACTTGAATTCTTTATTTTATAATAAATATTTTTTCAATTTTTCATATTGCAAATATATCATATGTATAAAAACTTTCTAATTTAGAGTTGAATATCCCAACTTAGATAGGGCTCAAAATCAATAACACATAACTAAGCTCTTTGGCCGAAAATCAATATATTATATGTATAAAGATTTCTTTGACCCAACATTCCCTAAAATATTCCCATGGAAAGAGATGGGTATTTCAGATTCCCATATAATTTATAATGAATTTATAATGAATCAAACATAAAAATGTTACATTTTCGTTAATTATAACGAATACTTTAAAATATTTTCAAAAAAATTTATAATAAATCAAACATAAGAATGTTATATTTTCGTTAATTAAATTCCTAAGAATCACATTCCCGAGAATGTATACTTTCCTGCGAATATAAAATTCTGTGAACCAAACGCCACCTAAATTCTTAATATTATAATAAATATTTTTTTCAATTTTTCATATTACAAATATATCATATGTATAAAAAGTTTCCAATTTAGAGTTGAATATCCCAACTTAGATAGGGCTCAAAATCAATAACACATAACTAATCAATGTTGAAAACTAACGAATCAAAAATTTTCAAATAAAATTGTCAACATAAATAATTTTTATAAATTAATAATAAACAAATATTATGTACAAGTTGGTAATATTAGAATTTTCATATTAAGGAAACTACTAATAATTGGAAATTTTGATTTAATAAAAATAGATCAATTAAAATTTAATCCTATTTTAAGACATATTCAAAACCTAATTTAAAATTATGATTTAATAAGGTATATGTTTAATACATTTACATAAATTAGTGTAGTTTGATAATTGTGTGAATCTAAAGATTAGCAAGCTTTTTATAAAAAGGATTATTAGGATTATATTAATAAGAATTATGGGGAGGTTTTCTATCCATGAATGAATGAATGGCTGTCATAGCAAACAAGAGCAACCAAGATGACCTAACTAATATCAGTTTATTTGCTTCTATTGATTATACATAAATAATTTATCAAATATGTAATTTTACTTATTAATATATGGTATTCTAATATTTCACGTATGTAATCTTAGTTGAGTTTTTACATATAGTATCAAAGCATGCATATATGAAATTAGAATCCAAAATAAATCATTTCATTTTATATTTTTTTTATCTTAGTTCTTGATAAAATTTTGTGTGTATAATTTTCAAAATAAAATCATACAATCAATATAATTGTAGTTGTTTTATATAATTCAAAAATTTTAATGGTGTTTTCTCATTGGAAAAAATTCTAGGAACAAAACTTAACGTGATTCTAATAAAATTTTTGAAATTTATCTTCATGGTGTGTATTAGGATTTCTGAACTAGGACTTTTAAAATAATAGGTTATTGTGTTTTTTGGGCGAAATTTCTTCGATGAGAATTTGCAATCACGATTCATCAGTTAAAATTATGAAACAAAACAGATGAATAAAAGAGTTTGGTAGAATGAAATTCATTAGCTTCTTGTTGTTCTTGGCATAAATCGCATTGTGGGGTTATTGTTTCTTGGACTGTTCAGGACGATTTTCGCCAGAGTTGTGATCATTTATGGAGGCATACCATCCACTGACGATCTTTAAGCCAGATTTGGATGGAAATTGCTTTGCGGGATAACTGTGGATCTCCAAAACACGAGATGAAGGTACTGTATCTTTCTTTTGCAATTAAGTAACCGAATTCATGAATTTTTCGAAAGAGATGATAGGCCTATTGGTAAGGGGCATCATTGGTGCCACCATTGTCAAGGGTGTAATCCCTTAAAAGTGCAAAATTCTCTCTCTCTCTCTCTCTCCCTCCCCCCCCCCCTCCTTTTTTTTTAAAGAGAGTGAATCCTATCTTTTATTCTTATGAAATTCAATTTTTTTTTCAATTTTACTATTGTGAAATGATTTATATCAATTTTATCTTTATAAAATATTAATTTATTTGATTTCATCTTTTTATTAATATCCGTATTAAGATTAATTTGTTCAATTCTATCTCTTTAAGAATATAATTGGATAAATTATTTTACAAAGATAAAATTAATATAAAATGCTTTATAAGAATGAAATTAAGAAAAAATTGAATTTCACGTGGAAAAAAACAAAGGAGGTTTGCTCCTTTTTCTTCCCAAATCAAAGCCTTCTGCATATTGTTTTCATAAATTCACTTGAAGCTCACTTGAAATGAAGACAGTAAAGGCCCACTAGCCCCATGTGGGGTGCAATCTTGTGCCTCCAAATCATGTAGTATAAGAAAATAGCAATTCGAATGCTGCCCAACCCCTTCCCTCTCCCTTAACCCCTACCTCCCTCCCTAAACAAAAAAAAGAACTTTTATTTCCTTTTTTATTCTTTTTTTCTTTACAATTTTTAATGAAAAACTCTTGGGAAAATAAAATGGATTGCCTATAATCCATCAAAGAAGTTCACACTCTCTAAATGATTTTTTGTAATCATATTATTTTATTTTTGAGAAGTGAACATAATTAAGAAAAAAATATAATGAAATTGGTTTTAAATTATGTTTGAGATTTTTTGTGCAATACTATTTCAAGTCCAATTAAGATATATTAAGATCTTGTATCTCATTAAGAATGGACTAGTGTATATATATAGTTAAGTATGTAAATCAAAATTTTAGATAATTTAATTTATTTCAATTTTCTCGATTTAAGAAAAAAATTTCATTAATAACTATAAGTACTTGGTTACTAAAGTGGCTCACCTATAGATAATGATTAGATATATTTTCTTATTTAAAGGTTACAAAATTATATTTAAATATCAATTGAGATATATCAAGGTCTAATATTCGATTAAAAGTAATATATTGTATATATTATAGGTATGCAAATTAAAATTTTAAATGATTTATTTTAATTTTTTTAAGTTTAAGAAAAATTTTATTGGTAGCTAAAAATGGTTATCAAAGTGACTCACTTATAAATATCAGTGAAATTTATTTTTCTATTTAAAGGTAATAAGATTATACCAGAGTTATCTTATATAATCATCTGCCCAGCGAAGATTATTATGTAAGGTAAATTTTTGGTATGAGCCATAAGACATTATGCTTGATAATATATCCATATTGAAAGTTTGCTTGCTTGTCTAAACGGGATAAATTGTAAGGACACTTAAACTATCATTAATCTCAAGCTTATCTATTTCATTTAAATTTTGATAAAGCTCAACTTTAATCTTAAGTGAAATTTGAGCCTTAATGTGTAATTCTTGAAATTTTGGATGATTAAGGCCAATAAGCAATGGATTCAACCTTCTAAATCTTTCTCCATATTAGATGAGTAAATATACTAACCTTAGCTTAAAAACTTAAAAGATTTTATTTGGATTAGGAAAAAGTTTTAAGTTTTTATGATCCCATAGAAGTTTAAATAATTTGTGATGTTTGAAGTGTGTTTAATATGGAAACATAGTAAAAAATAACCATCAATACAATATGTACTAGAAATAGGATTTGAAATTAAGTATTGAATGAAGAATGAAAATTAAAGACTATCATTAAATAAAAAATAATTAGGCAAATTTATAAAATTTAATTCAATAAACATAAAAGATTTGAAATTTAATTTTGGATCTTATTTTTTATACATATAGTAATTTCCTTGTTGTTTTCATATTAATAATAAATAATCTCTAAAACACTCTAGTTGTTTTATTCTTTTTGAATATTAAGACGATGATGACTATGGTATATTAATTGTATTAATGCATCACTGATCTAAATTGTTAGATTTTATTCATCTGTGCAATACTATGCCAGATGAATAAAAATTCAAATGTTAAATTTAATAATACATCAGTGCAATATAAATTTTAATAATTTACGAAGCCCAATTCTATTGTACAACATGGCAAGATTTTTGCACAAGAGACAAAAATGAGGTGGCACTATCTCATGCAAATGGAGTAAGTTACAATACCAACTATTGATTTTGTTAGAAATAGGCTATTGGGTTTTCAAGTTCTCATCTATTGTAGAAGTACCCTCTTATCAACTTAAGTAGCTTCTAGAAATGTTTTTATTATTTAATAGCATAACTAACATAATGAATTTGGATTTTTGGTTGCAAATGAGTTTGGTTGACATGAGTTTTCTAACTATGGTAAGCAAAGGTGGCTTACAAGAGCAAATAAAAAATTTTTAAAATTTGGTATGAAAAAAAAAGTTTAAACACAGAGACCATTTATTAATAGTAAGAATACTATTAAAATTGACGCTTCTAGCTTGTAGAAAATGTAGGCCTCTTAATCACTAACTTTTTGAAAAAAAAGTTATGGATTTAAAAAGCGTATAGCTCACTTGCAAAAGAATTTTTAGCCAAATGAAACTATTATCCAAAACTAGGAAAAAGTTGCTCTTGCACTTGTGTTCTCAAAATTTTAAGTGATTTTAACCAAAAAAACCACATTATGATTTTGGATTAGTAAGTCTATTTCGCATGATTCCTTTTTTCTTTCTTTTTTTTCTTATCTGCACATGATTTTGTTTGATGCCTTTTTGCATTTTTTCTATTGATGTTATCATTTTTAATCTCATTCTATCTCAATTTACAACTTATGGTTCATTTAATCACTTTTAATCATAAAGCATCCATTTGAGTTTCTTTATAAATTAATTTTTTATTACCACTTTAGTGGCTTTAATTAGGTCTCTATTAATTATTGTTGATGAAACAATTGCAGAGACTTCTAAACTACTTTATACTACAAATTCTTGTCCTATTGAATTTCCTCTATTCTTTTATGAAAATAAGTGAATTAGGATTTTTCAAAAACTTCTCTTAAGGTAAAAATAGAGTTTTTGGCAATAAAAAATGGGGGAAATTTGTAATTAACCCATGAAAATAATGAAATTGAGCACAAACACGATTATATCATCCAAACACCATATTTCATGAACCAGCACTCAAATTTAATAGCTCAAACATGCAATAAAATAAAAAAGTTATAGAAATTTAAAGAGAAATAAGAAAGAGAGATAAAAAACTTATGTATATTAGTTCCTTAAAAAAGAATTTACCTTTGTTTATATCCACTCTCTAAAATTAAAAAGCTTTTGAACTTCATGGTTAATGCATCAATAATCTCTGAAAATTGATGACCTTTAAGAAACTTTTTGTTTTTGTATTGTACGATTCTTCCCTTATGTTTCCTCATACAAAAATACTCGATAAAAATTAAGTGCCTCACTCTAGAAACCATATAATTCCTCATCCATGAGGAAAACCTAGAAGACTGAGTAAAATGAAATAATGATTATTGCACCCTTGCATACATACAAATACAAAACACTAAATAATTGAGTCTTAAAGGATATGACTCAAAAGGAAGAAGCTTTGATTTCAAATATGTAAGCTTAGAGAAAATTAGGGTTTTCGTGTTTCTTCCTGTCTAAAAAATTATGTTAAAACATTTATATAAAAGTTGGATTTGAAATCAAAATATTGTTTACTTATAGTTGGCAATTTTTAAAATCTTGTTACTAATAGTTGATGATGCAAGTTTGAGAAGTAAAAAATTTGAATTGTAGTTGATTATATAACCATCTACCAACTATTGTAGAGTAGCTAAACCTCCTATACTTGACTATGGTCTAGTTGGCTAACTTTTAGACCAACATAGCCGACTAATTGACTACTAGCCTAGACGTTTGCCTTTGGAATAGTGTAGTTGACTACACCTAGAGGACTTGATCTTTAAGCTTAAAACTCATTTTTAACACTTTGTTTTTAAGTAAAACTTCCCCTTTTCAAATCTATTTATTTTAAAACAAGTTTTAGCACAAAACCTCCTATTTTTGAAAATATTTTTTGATCCATTTAAAGCTATAACATCTTAAAATTAATCATGTGCATTAATTTACCTAAAATCCTAAAACTAATTCTTCAATTTGATCTTTAAAAGGGCTTCAAAGTTTCTTCAAGTCAATATCCTCAAAAAGTCTTCAATTTAACATTTCATCCATGAGATATTTTGTAAAACCTTTCACAAACAAATTATTTCAAAATATCATTTGACATCAAAACAAAAACTATTTATAAGAGATTAAATCAACATAACTAACTAAATTTATTTTTAATTAATTATAAAATTTAAGAGATATAACAATTACTATTTTTATAAACTTGTATTTACTCAAAAATAAATATGCAATTCATTGTTAATTTTTTAAATAGATTGATTTTTTTTATTTTTTGCGTAAAGAAGTCTCTTTTGTTGTTGTTGTTGGCATTTTCTTGCTAATTCTTTTTTCACTGCAAGAACCAGCCAAAACTTAAACAAAAATACTATATACATTAAGAATTAAGAATCAAAATCGAAATTAAATTTTAAATTTTTTATATTTATTAAATTAAATTTAAAAAAATTATTCTAACATTCTATATTTAATTAAAAGCTTTTAATTTATATTTAAAATTCAATTTTAACTCCCACTACTAATATTGCTAAAACTTAAAATCGGAGATGCTATACGTCGGTTTTGAAATCCATTTAATCTAATTCTCGCCTTCAATGCTCCACAAAAATCCAATCTCAGTATACAAGATCCTTTTTTTTTTCTTTTGCAATTGCTTTACGATTTCAAATGGCAGGTCTAGACATAAAAGCAAGAGAAAAATGCCAATTATTTGCATAATGTGAACAAAGCATTATTCTGTCTATTATATTGATTGACTATATGGTACTAAAAGCCAGAAAATATTATTGTCTAAACAAGTCTCCGTTGAAATTCATATTAAACGCAATCTAAGGGAAAGCAGTATTTGAAGAAGCATGAAAATGGCTCTTGTTGGACCAAAGCCATATCTTTGAAACAGAGAAGCTTTCACCTCTTATTCTCTTGCCAATTTCATCCCCATCTTCTCCAATTTTACACAAATTCGCCCCCCTCACTTCTTCTTTTTCACTACCGCTGTTTGCAGACAAAATCACTTGCAGATTTGAATCACCCCCCACATACTGATATGAACCCATGGAATAACATCGTCTGCCATCCAAATTACACCTGTTTGTCTCTTCTCTATTTTCTCCACTTGTTGTTGTTCCATTGTTTCTGAACTTTCCAAGTCTCACAGAAACCACCCTTTTTTCACCAATATCTTCTTCCACTGTCTCTGGTCGTTGATTATCAGAACAAGCATTTTCTTCATCACCTGGGATTCTATTTGATAAAAACCTAGAATTTTCAAAGTTAGAAATTTGATTTTGAATGGGAAAATCAGAGCTTGAGATAATCGCTCTACAGAGAGGACATGTTGAATTCGAGAGAAGCCATGTGTCTATGCAATGAATGTGAAAAGCATGGCTGCATACGGGAAGCAATCTCAGTTTGTCTTCGTCTAAAAATTCACTGAGACACACAACGCAATCGGATGGTCCCTTCAAACCCAATACATCTTTGTAGAAGAATACCGGGAGAGAATCAATGACAGCTTGGTCTAAACCGAAGTCATGCATGCGGAAGAGCTGCTGAAGCTGCCTCTGAAGAGCGCGAGAGCGCGTGGCTTCTGGGAATCGGTTGGATTGAAAAATAGTAGAAGAGGATGGCCTTTTCATCAGAAACCAAAGAACTAAATGGAGGAGTCCATAGATGAAGACGATAACTGCTAGAATTATTATAACCAATGTTACACATGGGCTGATTCTGCTAACAGATGAAGAGGAAGCTGACTGGAAAGATGAATACTCCATATCACCTGCTTTTTGTTACGCTTCAAGCAGAATACTGGGCTTTTATTAATTTGTTGCTTCACACGTAGCTGCTTTTCAGTTCACTAATATCTCCTAAGATGAAAGAGAATGGTGTTTTGGAAGAATACCAGAAGATGTGATAGATTCAAGAGGAAATCTTACCTTTTTGATGAAACAGGGACTGCAGGAACAGAGTCGGAGTCTCTGTGGTTGTTGAAGATGGAATGTTAAAAGAATGACTTTTGCGCCACAAAAGTTCCTCAGAAATGATTTATGTTTTGTTTGATATCATGAAGGAGTAGAAGGTGGATATAATACCGTATATTAAGGAGTGGTTACGGACACAGCAACGTAGGAATTGTAGTTAAGCCAATAATGACAAGTTGACAACACCTCCACAAATCCATCTCTACTGAAAAATCTACACACCGGATAATATGGATAGACCGTTTTATTCTGTAAATTATTTGAGGAATTGACCAGCAGCCAGTTTAAAATATGTGATAAGGTATTATGCTGGTTTATTTTTATTTATAAACTGCAAAAAGTTATTTTATTTTATTTTATTTTATTTTTTTGAGTCAATTCATATGAAATTTTCTTTGCAATTAACTATACTTATTCGGAAAGGTAAATAAGCCGAGATGTGTACGAGCTAAAGTTAGCCATTGCAATTGCTAAACTAGATTAATCCTGCAAATAGAGACTACTTAACTCACCACTTTATTGTCATTTTGCTCTTTTTTCTGATTTCTGACTTTCTGGTAGGTCTGTTTGATCAGTTATCACTCAAAATGTCCAGATTAAGGGATGTGCATGAATCTTACTTGCCGGTGTTGTCTTATTTATACATCTTGAAACACTATTATACTTGGACAGCTCTCTGATTGAAAGTTTGTGTACTAGATCTTGAGGCATCTGCACCTAATGCGTTGGCAGCTTTCTGTATCCAGCATATGGTTGCCAAATGACTAAGATGATGACCATCACACACTATTCTACTTGTCTGAAACAGATCACCATCAAAATCATTTCGCATAATAATGATCCAGAATGGCTAGCCGTGCTATTTCATGTTAATCCTGGCTGGGATGGCTGGGAATGAATGAAAAGGGTTAACCTTGGATGCATGAGTTTTACTCTTTCTTCTTCTCCTTCTTATAAATTTTTATCTGCTGAAACTGAGTTGGAAAGAAGCATATTTCTTAGTATTCAAGCTCACTTCTGATTGACCTAATTAATCACAAGTTTCTGTCCATTTTGGCCACAAAAGATGTTTTAATGTTGATCATAACTATAATGACCTCAAAGAGAAATCTTAAAGGAAGACAAAATAAGATGGTGGGGTTACCAAATTCCTTACTTTGCGCGCAGAGCATTCAAATTTCATCTATGATTAGGTTTGTCCAAAGTAGGCGTGCAACTAAGCCAAGCTTTTCTAATGACCTGGCAAAGTCTGTCTGCTGCTAGTTTGATGTTCAGCTCCCAATGGGCAAGAAGTCAGAAAGATGGGTTTGGTTCAGTGATTTAACTGTTGCTGGTTGACACAACAATGGCTAACCACCTGTTTTCTCTACAAGCAATGCTATACTCGCTCATTTTCTTACTCCATGTTTGTTTGTTAACTTATTCACTGTCTCCATCTATTTGGATTTTGCGGACTGTAAATGCAATTATGTTTAAAAGTGCTTTATCATTTTCCTGATTAATGAATTATCATCCAAGACGAACCAACCACTGTAGCAACAATGTCAAAGCTACATATACATTCTTAATTTATTCAAATGAAAGGCATTCTTTACATTTTTTCCATGCTATTAAAGGAGTATCTTTTCTTTACAAATCTGTACTAATCATGATAAGGTAGAAGGTAATATAAATTAGAGAAGTTCGAATCAAGCATATACTTCCTAGAGGAAGTCCCTTATGAATCCGACCTGTCATTTGAAAATCAAAAGTATATGAGAAACTTTTTGCTCATGCTTCAAAAAGTTATGGACCTCTCTTCTTCCTCCCTCAATGTGGTTATCATCTGTGCAACTTCCCTCAGGCTTGGTCCCTCATTAGCAGAAGGATTTATGCATTTTAATGCCACCTGCAACAAATTCACCATTCTCTCTTCACTAGCACCTGCTGAGACAAGGGACCTGTCAAAAACTTCAATCATCCATTCCTCTCTGACCACTGAATTAACCCAGCTAGCTAAATCATACCCATTATTTTGTACAATTTTTCCTGTCAGCAGCTCCAGAAGTATCACACCAAATGCATATATATCAACCTTAAATGTGCTATATGCCTGAGCTCCTCCATTCAGATTTCTGCTCTCCAGAGCACTAGAAAGGGCATGTTGATCTTGATTTTCGACCATCATCAGGCCGTACTCACTGATGCAAGGATCCATCTTCTTGTCAAACAAAATGTTGCTAGATTTTAAGTTACCATGAGCTATTCCACTTTCACGAAGCTCCTCGTACATGTAAGCCAGACCCTCAGCTATGTTAGCTGCAACATTTAATCTGCTCCCCCAGTCAAAAGTTTGGCCACTTTGGGACTCTGAAATCATAATTGATGCTTAAAATATACTTTGGTCAGGAGAAGTTCCTTTTTCGAATTTCCATTATATCCTAAACCCAAAATCTACTTTGAAAAAAGTTGTTTGTCCTTTAAAAATACAAGAGAACAAGAGATAATGTGCCATAGAAGGAAATAAGTATCTTACAACCAAGCATAGGCCATTAGTTATAAGTCATCACGTTGATCCTAGCAACTAAAAACAAAGTACGCGTAAAGCCATGGCATTATGATGAAGTATTCCATTTTAATTAAATAATTATAGGGCAAGATTTCCATAGCTAGGCACTTTTTTAGGGCATATATGCTCAGAAAAGAGGTTAATGATAATCGAAAAAATTTTATTTTTTCAAGCATTGGAATTCATGAATTTTTTGGAATGCATAAATTCTTGAAACCATTGAATTGGTTGTCAAACAAAAAAATATATTAAATAGACTAAAAGATTTATGGTTTTAAGCTTCTTATTATTTTGCTTTTGAAATTTAATGGTTTATAACATAGCCAATTATCCTGAGTATCTACACCCTTAAAAAGTACCTGGGAATTGTAGTCTTGGCCATAACTAATTTAATGCAATGGCACCATACTAAACAACTTACCATGGAGCATCTTGAAGAGACTACCATTCTGCTCATATTCATAAACCAGGAGCTTCTCTTGGAGAGAGCAATAATATGCAACAGGTGGTAGCACATACGGATGCTTCATTTGGCCTATATTGTGCATCCTCCACTCGAATTCTTGTTTTGAGATTGCCCATTCTTTGATCCTCTTGACAGCCAAAAGTAAGCCATTGTCAAGCATCACCTTGTATAGGCTTCCATGTTTTCCTCTTCCAATCAATTCAGCCGGAGCTCGGAGCAAGTCCTTGAATTTTAATGCCCTTCCCATTGGACTTGAAAGAACAACAAGAGTCGAAGCACTCCGAACGCTTTCTGCGGATGTCAGTGAATACTCTGATCCAAGCCCAACACAACTCTTGCCTTCATTAGATATTTGACTAGGCTTCTCATTACTAAATTCTTCTGCCGCCTCTTTCTTTTCCACATTCAATGCTTGTTCCTTGGTTTTTAACATCTTTACAAGTTTGAAGATGAAAAAAACCAAGACTACAACACCGAGAATTTCATAGCCTGAATAAATGCCCAGAGTAGAACTCAATGATCCTTTTTTCTTCTCAGGCAAAGGAGTATGATGTAGTTGGCAGGCAGTTGGAAGTGGTCTTCCACATAAATTCGGATTGCCCAGGAAGCTATCTGCACTAAACTTGCGTCCACCATTAGGAATTGGGCCACTGAAATTGTTGTTGGAAACATTGAACTCTCTAAGGTTGGAGAAATCAAACTCAGGAATTTGCCCACTGAACTTGTTATTTTGAGCAAAAAAGGAAACCAAGCCTGAAATTTGATGTATATCAGGAAGCCCCCCGGAGAAGTTGTTGCCTGAAATGTCAATCTTTTTCAGATTGTTTAAACCCCCAAGAGTAACAGGAAGATCCCCAGAGAAATCGTTCCCTTTCAAATCTAAGTGAGTCAAAAATCGGCAATTTCTTATGCCTTCTGGTATCAATCCTTGTAACTGGTTATTACTCAAGTCAAGAGTTTTAAGACTCATTGCTTCACAAAGAGAGCTGGCATCCAAAATGCCAGTTGAATTTAAATTGGGAAGAGCTATTTTTTTCACTGATTTCGACCGAGTATAGCAGCTCACACCAATCCAATTTTGTGTACAAGGGTCTGAAGTAAGGTTCCAACCCCAGTTGACAAATCGGACTCCATTTTTTGGTGCGAGTTTTTCAAAGAAACGAACAAGTCCCTTCTTCACCGCTTCTTCCACTGAATTCGCCCTTGGAAAGAAGAAGAGAATCACCATCAAGTAAACCCACTTGGGATTTCGACCCATTTTTCCTTGTTGGAGCAGCAGTATTTGGTTTCAGTAGAGTGGCTGGCTCTATATTTTCTTCCGTTTCAATTTGCTGAAATCACGACAAAAATGGCTTTTTGTCACTTAAGGCATTAATCTGCCAAATGGATTGATTTAGCAAACTTTGCTGTGTCAAACTAGAATCTTTGACAATAAGAACCCTAAGGACTCCATATTGCTTACTTAGTAAGGAGTAAGCCAAAGCGCACGACGCAATGGTGCCGGCTATTTGAAATGTTTTTGGTTAAGTCAACTGACTTTTCTCTATTTGTTAACAGTTTCTGATGATTTCACCTGAGCAATATATTTAATTAGCATGATGCCAACAGATCTTACTCTAATCGATATATATTCACCAAACTTGTTTGCTGCTCCTTGTGGACACCATATTGCTTGGATCGCTTACTGACTTAAACTTGCGCTTCTAATTCTTCTACACTACTATTGGAGTTTAGTAACATCAGGATTTGTTAGCCTCTAGACTCTAGAATAACTTGCTTTCCAATTAACAATCACTAAATAAAATTTTGAGGATTAATCTACTAATTAAGAAGACATTTTCAAATGTAATTGAATTCTAATGTAACCTTTCTATAAATAGGACAATTAAATAATTATCGAAAAAAATAGTCTATGACATCTTGTATTCCTCATTCGGAGAGGTTAATAACCATGTATTTCTCGGAGTGCAACAAGTTAACAACGTATTTTAGGTTTACAGTAAAATAACTTCTGAAAATTCCTGAAAGCTAACAAAAATATATGTAAAACCCATGAAGTTGATGTCCAAATCACATTGAACAAAGCTAGATTCCCCTAGGGAATATAGAATATCGGTACACAGAATCTATCAAAAGTTGTTTTACCCCGAAATTTAGGTGAAAGAAAATGCTTGTTTATTTCCGTAAGGAAACCGCATTTGTTTTAGGCGTAAAAACCCTATCGTAACTTCTTTTTTTAACAAAAAGGTCCAAGTGCCAGAGGACAAGTTAAAAAGAATCAAAGATTGTCATTAATAATTCCAACCCTCGGTGTATTACTCACTTTGGACAATTACACACTTAGGACAATGATGCTATTTGCACATTGCATTTTTCACAACTTAAGTTTGTAGAGGTAACAACGTAATGCCAAGAGAAAATGAAATTACATGAACACAATACTAATATCGGATACCTTCCTAATTACAGATTACACGTGTATTTCCATTTCATGACATATACTTCCCTACTTAATTTAGTACAGGAATCAGATTTGTGGTTTTTCAGGCAGAACCAATAAATTCCTACATCTTATTATTGAACAAGTAAACAAGCAACTGGGTTCTTGCCTTCCCCAAGTCTGTTTAAAACTAAGACCACTAAAACTCATTTTCAAGGGTCAGCATGACCAGGAATTTCGTCATCACTTGATTCATTTTCCTCTTCACTGATATTATCTTCATCTTCATCTCCACTCTCCTCATCAGCTGTAGAGTTAGTCATATTTTCCTTCTTTGCATACCGCTCACAGTATTCTGTCCCCAGAGAAAGCAAAGATATTATACATTCTATTTTTGCCATAAGACGGCTTCATTGACTCAAAAACTAGAGTCAGAAAATTTATTTCTTTTCACATTTATCAGATATCAATGGAATGAAGAAGTTCAAAGACTAACAAAAGGCATTGAAATATTCTCCCTGTATTCAGAATATATATAACCTATTCAGAATATATATCACCTCCCAAAATTGAGCCTAGAGCATTGACGGGGGTGTTTTTTCATCACAGTACAGATTAGACAAATGAATGAATGATTCAGATTTTGATGAGTTCTGTCCAGTGGATTAACGCTACTCAGTATTCAAAATTTTCAGACGTACTTTAAGAATTGCCATACTAGAGACCTTGGACACTGCCCCACAAGCTTAGACGGTGCAGCAGAGTCAGAAATGGAGAAACTCAAGTTTGGGATTAAAATTTTTGGTTGATTACAGAAGTGGTCATATAGATATGGTATAGTTAACTCACCTTTAACTTTTTGATCATAAAGCTTTCGATCCTTCATCATTAATGATGCTGCGTCACCGTTCAGAGGATCAGCAGGGTTTGGATAAAGCAAGAGTTGTGGCAGAAAAACCTCAAAGACATTTGTGAGATCTGAAGAAAAAGCAATTGTGAATTTGTGATCATTCATTATAACAAATACAAGCACATCAGAACGATGACATAAGGAGAGAGAGACACGCCATACTCATAGTGAATGTATACATATAGATATTAAAAAACCATATAAGTTGAAGATGTCAGACAATCATAGTCAATAATTACCAAACATGGGACTCCATGACTGGTTAATGACATCCAAGCATACAGAACCAGACCTTCAGAAGACAAAAAAATCTGTATGAGCAAAAAGCAGTGATAGAGATCTCTGAAGACTATCTAGATGCTCACATCTCATCAACATTTGGGTGGAATATCTTGTTCACAAATCCTATGGATGGCGATTTGTATGGATAGGCATCAGGAAGCTCCACATGAATTTTCCAGACACCACCTTCATAAAGGCCTGCAACCATCAAATTTACGACATAAGCATTATAAATTAAGATATAAGCGGATAAGGTTGTTCTGTTAACAAAACTCCTCTTGAGATATTTTTTCAAAAAAAAAAAAAAAGGACACTTAAGTAATGATGCAAATGCCATGTCCTTCAGGAGAAAATGAAAGTAGAACATGGAATGAAGCAGTTCAAAGTGGAAAATGCTTTGTGATTCTAAGTGGTAGTATGGATGGTTGCTTCGTTAAAAGTGAAATTGGTGTGACATGAGAAAATGAAAGTAGAAGCCATGTCTAACAAGCATTTGATTAGCAAGAAATTCATTAGATGTATGTGTGATTCCATCAAAGAAAAGGAAGGTAAGCTTTTGAATGGCTTCAGTACTTTCTTTTGGACCATGGAACTCCACATTGAATTCACTGAGCCCATCATTTATCATCTCCACAGTATAATCACTCATCATCCTGGAGAGAAAAAAGAGAAACAAACATCACAGAAGTACAAAAATTGAGAGGTATTCTGCTAGTGAAGTTATACATAAAGGAGAGGAAGGAACATGCCAAACTCTATGCCAAGAGAAAAGACCTAAACTCACCTCTCACCTGACATTTCTAAGAAAGCAACATTTTGATAATGTGTCTAAATATTACTTGCGCAGGTTCTATCCAAAAAATAAAATAAAATAATTACTTGCATGAGAGTTCAATAATAATATCGCATTATAACTAGGAATCATTAAGCAAGTACCACAAAGCCCAAACCTTTTGCCTTCTTCAGTGGCCTAAATAGAAATATACTATATAAACCTTTCTACTTTAGAATTGCATTTGTTTAGAGCTCATAAATTTACTTAGCACTTCCTTAAAATGGCCGCCTTACTTCACATCAGAAGCCACATTACCATGCAGTGTCTGACACACAGTGCACATCACCGCTACTTAAAACACATAGTTCAGGTGAACAAAGTCCATTTTAATTACAGATTTAGATCTTAGACAGGCTCAAAATCAAGAAGAAATCTTAACAGCAATAACTAGTTGAGTCACAATGCCATTAAGAAAATTGACCCACAATACAAACTTGTGTTCAATATCAGAATATCTCACTAGATATATAAACATCACTACCATATCAGCATGGCAGATGAGCTTCTTTGCAATTTCAACAAACATCAACCGCATCATAATTCAATCAATTTGATAATATACTGATTTTCTTCAACTATACAGAATGCAGGTAAATGTTAATTCAACAGCTCATTAAAAGTGAATCAACTATCAAGTGCCAAAGCACAGGAAGACAATTTACTTTACTACTTACAATTTCATCACATCCATGTCCCTTCTCTTGCTTGGAGATGACATTTTTTTAACTGAAGTAATGTATTTCAACCTGTCATGGGAAAATTCATGAAAAATCAGTTTTCAACCAGATATAAATCCAAACAAACAGACACATTTTCGTTCTGATCTTTACCACGATTAAGGATTCAAACCCAAAAGCTAAGTCTAAAGGTTCAAAACACTACAATGTTAACTAAAATGGGAGGGTTAATATGTCGAATTACAGATACATGAGACAGACAAGCAAAAAAAACTTAAGTTTAAGAAATGTCTACTTGATTTGATGTCATAACCAGACCTCAGATTTGTTTATATTGATCCATATAAAGAAGCCCTGTTAGCTAACAAAAACATCATTAGCAGTATGTTTACAAATGAAAAGAAAAGAAATCATCTTTTATAATCATCAACTCTCATACTTTGATTGGGCCTGTATATTGAATGTCTATGATAGTAAAATGGCATACAGCAATTGATACCTCCATATCATTAGGCAACAAGAAGAATTAGACGTGAATAAATATGATAGATTTATGTCTAAAGCTATCATCCATTAGTAAATCCACTTCAGGTACCAATGAATCACTACTATATGAACACATCAAGGTCTGCCCTCTCGTAATAACCATGAAATAAACTGACAAAAAGTATATCACATACAGGGGACTACGCATGGAATGATTTGCACAATGCTTTTCAGGTATTCACTTCTGCTCGTCATGGCAGAGCTGTAGAAGTACATTTTGCACCTAAAGCTAAAGGTAATAATGGTATAGACTTAATGCAAAAATAAAATGGCTGAGCAGCATCCAAATTGGTGAAGAAATGATACAAGCATCACATCATTATTGAAACTTGAGAGGATGAATTCACTCAAATTTGCTGATTTTTCATAGAAGTGAGAGAATGTGCATAGGTCCGAAGTAGAAAGCTAAGGACCACCTTTGCTCTCCAAGAAAGACAACAAAGACAACGAACAATGGAAGAAGGGCCTCATGAAACACCACAATTTAACAAGAAAAGTTCCATATATGTTGCATGATCCGCAATGTATCCAATCAAGACAACTAAATGCTGGATTTGGTACCCAAGGAAACACAAAGTACGAATATTATGTTGAATCTTCTCCAATCCAAACAACTAATACCCAGATTTCTGGTTTTACCTTGATCAACTTCCCAGCGGACAAAAGGACAACAAAAAAAGCTGGGTATTGAAGATGGGGAAGTGATTCACTGCGAGCAATCACAATACAGAATTTATTATTTGCCAGTCACAAAAATTATACAGATTCTTGATGAAAGGATCCATGGTCCACCCAGGAAACCAAAATCGCAAATGTGCACAGTTAATAAGTGGAAAACCTCAGAGAAAACAGACAGGAAATTTCGATCGGTATCTTACAACTGAGACTAAAACTCCCAGAAGAGAATCCCCGGAAAGCTAAGGTGTTTGACGATTGCCTTCTGATCAGAGAGTAATTGTGGAAGGAACAAGGAACATAGGTCACAGACACATCGGTGGCACAGAAGTGAAAATGAGGAGAAATATATAAGTGAGACCGCTGCAGACGAAGTTGAAGCCTGAAGGTGGACGTGGGCCAACCGGCCAGCACGTGGTGATTGATATTTACAGCAACGTGCCTTCCAAGTTTTGCCGGTTTGCCCATGAGTAGGTCATTAAATTAAAACTTAGATTGTTGGTGCTTTGTTCCTAATTGTATGCTAAGTGAAATATCCTCCGGGGCACTTTCTCCCTTTTTAACGTCATTATCGCTGTGCAATGCTTGTGATAAAAATAAATCAACATGGGCAATTTTTTTAGTTTCCCCTGCCCAAAAAATGAATAAATGATATAGGCATATAATTGATAATTCTGCTTGAATTCCATAATAATGCCACTAGTAAAGGAAGCAAGTTCCGAGTTCACCCAAAATAATAATAATAATTTTTTTTGGCCGTAATAATAACAAGTAACTACGTTCTTGCATACAAGAGAAATTAAAAACGAAACGGCGATGAATGATGCACTATTTCTGCGTTCTTGTTTTCCATCATACTAAAGAGTTTGGAAACTGTGTTTGGCATCACAATGGGCTCATCATGTCGGTGAATTTACTCGGAGTAAATACAATCTTTTTCGTTATTAGAAAATTTTATTTTTTTCTCACTTTTATCTTATAAAATATTTTGTATTAATTTTATTTTTACAAAATATTAATTTATTCAATTATAATGCAAAATTAAATAAATTAATCTTCAAATAAATAATGATAAGAGATAAAATTAAACAAGTCAATATTTTATAAAAAAAAAATTATTACAAAATATTTTATATGAATGAAGCGGAAAGAAAAAAATTCGCATGGGATTTAATCATTTACTTGTAAGAGCTCACAGGGCAGTTACAACTACGGAAATTATTGCAGTAACGCAGTGCTTTTTGTACGAAAGCATAATTCGTTACTTTTTTTCAACGACTTAAAAAAATTAGACTAAAATTATTATAAATAAAATGAAGAATAAAGCTATCAGGAATTATGTGGAATTCGAACTCTCACCCGTTCCTCCCGTCTCCACCATTGGTCATTTTTATTAGCTATTTACAATTTTTCTTAGTATTGCTACTAAGGGTTGTAATTCACAATAATGCAGTTAGCACAGTCTAGATTAAACTTCTGTAGTTTATGTACAAGCGTGGGTGTGAATGAGAATGAGCACACAGCTCACATTCTCAAGGCCATTAACGAAGAATCATACATGTAAACATGCTTCACACTGAGAATGGAATTTTTTTCTGCAGAAGCCACTCACTACATTCTTTTAAGAGTCATGATAACTAAGATATGACCTATCGATCAAATTACATTGATAAGAATTCAATTCAATTATGCATAATTTGTTACTGCATCCTTCTGAAAAGACCAATTCAACTTATGAAACAAAGCAGTTAAAACATTTAACTTGATTGCCAGGGATTTTCTCCGTAGTAGTATGCTGTGCCAACCATAAGGGCAACCGTAGCACCTTGGACAGCCACCCGGGCTCTCATCAACATCTGTCCTAAATGAGAATTGCCTTGTCTGAAACTGATCAAGCCAGCCGTGAGTACGCCAGCAGTCACAAGTGCACCTGAAATTAAGACACCAAGGTCAACTGTAAGGGCACCAACCCCTCTCCAATCACCAAACAGTACCCCAAAAAAAAAAAGGAAAAAAAAAATGAGGCTCCAACAATTCCTGCTTATTAAATGCGAATTGTCCTCTATCTTCTCTCTTCTCTCCATTTTCTAATGCAAACAGAGAGACCATTTGTCCCTCATATTTGCATGCAGGATGAAAGTTGGCATTTATTGAAAAGAGAATTCAGCTCTGGTATCCTAACAACATATGTCTACGTATGCATGCCTTTACTAACATATTCAGTCAATTACATTCTCAACTAGATGATACACCATTAGCTCTATTGACAATAAAAAAATACTCCAAATTATGGGATCCAATTCACCTCCAAAGTGCATTAACATCCAATTGTCTGCAACCAAGTAATTGGATCATGAACAAAGTCAAATTTTTTGTTTTCTGTATAATTTTCAGCAAGTGCACATGAGAAGAAAGATAGCGGAGTGTGAAGAGGGACACGATACATCAACATGTCAGCTCACACTGGAAAACGAATCAGTCTTGGGCTTAGATTTTACTTGATCATTCTACTGGAACAAGCTCACAATATATTGGAGAAGGGTCCACTTTTTTCTCACTGAATATTCGCTCAGGACATAACCAATTCGCCATCTTTGCTTAAACTCCTTCCCATTAATCAGTTTTGATAGACTTAAGCTTCCCACCCTCCAGTTTACTTCCCCCTCTAACTATGGCAATAAGCCAAGAACCCCAGATCACCCCATTTTAAACAACTACTTACTCTCTAGTCCCTAAATCGACCAAACAACTCTCTTTACAACAATAGGCTTATTCTAATTCGGCAATCTCTCCTATATCTTTTTCGTGATCCTCAATTTCCATTCCATGATAAGTTCCAAAAAAAAAAAAAAGTCCAATTTTTATGCAATTGTATCATAAAAATAAACCAATCATCAGAAAACTACATGCATATGAACAGAAGGAGAAATTGGGAGCTTCCACGGGAATCGTCAAAACCCAATCAAACTGCAAGTACATGGTCAAGCAAAGCAATGAAGATGGGATTCTTATTTCTTACCAACAGGAACAAAAGGATTCCTGACACGCTTCTTCTCTTGGAAAAATTCTTCCAAATTGGGATCGGCAGTACTCATCTTCTTCATGTACAAACTGGTGCGGAAATTATACGTAAATCGATAGAGAGAATCGAACGGAACTCTGCGAAAATGAGGCAGCGCCCTAATTGGAAAAAATGGAAGTAAATGCGATTTGTAGATTGCGCCAGCATAACCATCACAATTCAACGGCTGACGATGGAGCACGTCGGTCGGACAGACTATTCCCTGCGAGTCGGGGCTGAGCGCCCAACAGGATCCGACGGTATTCCATTTTTTTTTTTTTTTTTTGCATTTTTCTCATCATTTAATCACCTCAATTTTTTACATACTGATTTCCCTTAATTTGGGAGAAAACTTTCTCCAACTCTAACATTCAGCGCTTAATTATTTTGTTGCTTAATATCTTTGGAGGGAAAAAAGGCTTTGGTATTATAAAATATCACACGTGCGCACGCATACATAATTTTTACAATAAGAAAAAGATAAGGATGCTACTTTTAATATAATATCAAATAAAATAATTAGAATTTTTTTATTGTCATATTTTGTAATTATAAATGCAAATGAATAATATTATTAAAAAATTTATTTTTCAAGAAAAAAAACTTTTGAAAGTTCGACCATTTTGGATACATTAATAGTTATTATAGTTATCAATCAATTATTGTGATTATATTATCAAATGAGTGATATACAATTTATATTAATGATTAATAAAATTGATACATATAAATTTAGAAATGGAGAAAAATAAATTTGTTTGTAAAATAAGAGAAGTTCCTTTTCTCAAAATTTTCATATTTAATATTAAGTAAAATATTTTCTCTTATTTTAATATTTTATAATTATATTTTATAAAAAATACTTTCAAATAAAATAGAAGAAGCATATGAAAAATTTTGATGAACTCTTCCATCTATAAGTCAGTACAATTTTTTGACAAAATAGCAACAAGCTTTTCTGATAATCTAAGGAAACGATGTATTCAAGAGATACAGTACCACGGATCATAAGTTATTATTGTTTACATTATTTAAATTAATATTTTTCTGAATTTTTTACAATTCTGATTTTATACATTATTTTTTTTCTTTTAACTACTTCAATTCACTTGCCATTGAAACAAGTAAAAGAATGACCCCGATTGCTTAAATATTTGTTGAGTACTTCAAATCTTACCCGCTATGTACATACATTGTCGCTAATAGATCATTAGCCTTGAATGAAATAAAACTAAAAAACAAGCTGCAACGACCTTTATTTCTATCTCTAGCATTAATTAAATAGAGAAAAATTTTAAAAAAAATTAACGATTTTTCATAGAAAAAGGTGGAATGGAAAAGTATTAGGCCGTAATCAATATTTTTGAAAATTTCAATTTGGCAACTCAAACTAATGAAAATGACAATTTTGAAATATTATATTCCATTTATGTTTTAAAATTTTATTTAACTTAAGAATTTAAGAAGATGAAATAATAAATTGCTGATGAAATTTAGAAGAGGCGATTATGAGGTATAATGAACAAATTAAAAACATCCACAGCCTTAAAGGTGTTGGCCTCCTTGACATCACGAGGAGAGACTATAATACATTATAGATATAATGATATACCAGCACGTCGTTAGTTTTTCCTACATATTAAGTTTACTTTTTGAGCATCACTGTGCACTACTACACCAATAATGTACTATAGTCTTGTATGATTTTACCTAGCACTGCAGGCACCAAGAAATGACTATTATTTTCTCTGGAAGAAATAGTTTTACTTCTGTATTGCTGCTTTGGAAAATGGATAACAATAGCATTTCATGACTTTGGCAAATAATATATCGCATCGAAGACAATAATGGAGACTCTTTACATTGCCAGTTGCTACATAATGTGAAGACAATCATATATCCTAGTTTGCTATCTTCCACTCCTAGCAAAAAGTGGAGTTTTATCAGATCCCGGAGCTATCAGCACTAGAATGAAACAACCAACCACTTCCAAGACAACATAGAAAAACTATTATAAACAAAACTGGTTAGCAAAAAACCCACCCCACATATCTGCTGCTTCTTAACCAGAAGAGGTGAAGGGGAAAAACCAAAGGTGCTAAAGCAAGAGATGGCAGTCCAGATACACATTCTACCTACGTTAGGTCCAAATCATGACTTAAGATCATCAGACATTGCTGATGGTATGCAGTGTGTTGCAAGAATATCTAGAGTAGCAGCTTTTGCGGTTTTTGTGCGCAGGACAACCATCTACATAAGAGTATATTAGTTAATAAGATGAAAGACCATGTTTAACGCAGGCACTGAACCATACAAGGGGGATGAGAGGGCACCTGATCATATTCCAGATCAAATTTCAGATATTCTTCATCGCAGCTTTCTACCATGCTAGCCAAGCTCTTGAGATTTTTTACAGGTTTGCCATTGAAAGCAAGGACCTACTCATGTACGCAGATAAAAACATGACGAACAATTGAGTGTTAGGCTTAAGCCAATAGAGTTATCAGCAAGGAAAACTAAAATTGAAAATAGCTGTCACCTACCTGGGTGTTAACAATATCCTCATAACCGATATTTATGTCAGCCACCAACACCTTCAGTGTGTCCAACAGGTCATCAAACTAGCTCGAAACTTCATAGAGACAGGAGCAAAGATAGAGTAGGAGAGTAAAATGAGTACCTGAGAGACCACAACAAGTTGTTCATCTAGTGACTGTGGCAGTGAATGCAACAGTTTATCCAAAAGCTTGATTGGAGCTTCATATTCATAATCCTTTCCATACTGCTCATACATGAAGAAACTAGTTGGCAAAAGCTTCAAAATTTGGCTATATACTTGTATTAATTAATAGACAAGTTCAAGCTAAAAATAATGTATAAATGAGGAAGCTACAAGAGGCAAACTGTTGATCTGCAAAGCTTCTTTTTTAATAGATATCTACAGTTCTCATGTAACGACACCTAAGATTGAAGCCTTTATTAAAGAGTTGCAGAACCAAACATGACACTAGACTTCTAGTGGACTAAGCACACGGTGTAGCACAATGTAATTTATATTGCTTACAACTCCCGAAGCATCCCATTCTATTGTTCATGAAAACCATATCCAAATTTATATCTACAATATTTACTCTATCACTCAATGGAAATTTAATAAATAGTATTAAACTTCTATCCATGTCTCAAAGTTTGATTAGCTGGAGTTTAGAAGAACACAAAAAAGATCGATTTAAACAAAATATACATAAAGTTGAAAACTGGCATCATCATCCGGACATAAACTTGAATGAAGGAAACACACTAGCACACAATTACTAAACCAACCACATACCTCAGAACGAAGATATGGAACTGACACAGTTGTGAAGAGAAACCCTGCTATTATATAATATGAGGGAGGCCTGCCCTTGCTGTGCGCTGGAATGAGCCGTCTGTGACTACCAAGTTTAATGTTAAATTTAAACATCCCTGAACTCCGTAATACTTGGATTACTGCATTATCCCCCATATACTTCTGGGATATAAGATAACTGAATCCAATGCGCTCTCCACGGCGAAACGGAACTGGAAAAAGAATTACCAAGAGCTTGTGTAGAAAATCAATTAGAGACAGTTAAGCTCAAACTATAAACACCATGATAATTGAAATTGTGACATGTTCAATGACTGCTGCACTTGTGCCTGGGAGAGTTCACAACTTTACTATTTTTTTCATCCTTCACCGTTGCTATCAAATAAGAAATTACAGGTGCATATATAACATACCAATACCGATGAAATAGAAAATATACACTCAGTGACTCACCTGTTCCATCATTGGCAATATCAACCCCATCAAAATTAAGGATAACATCTGATGGTTTTAAAACCTGAGATTCTGGAGCAGTAGGATCAATTCTTCTAATTCGAACACCCTTCTGATCAGGTCTCATGCCCATTGCCATTCTTAGGTCAGGATTTTCCATTTTCTGCCACTCAACCCCAAGGATAGGGAATCCTGGCAATATGCAGAAAGAAAAGTATAAGTATTGTACTCCTGGAATTTTTACCATGACAAGAGTCAAAACCCAGGGATAGGGAACACTGGCAATAGATGCAGAAAAAAGGTCTAAGATCACATCACATCCTGCAAAAGTGAAATCTATATTGTACTACATCAAATTAGCAACATTCACCTGTATAAGCTCCATTCTTCTCATAATCCTGGATGAAATGCATGATAACTGGCGTAGGTATGACGTATCCTATGTTCTCAGCATCTTCATGCTTGAGGGACTGAAATGCTATTCCCACGCATTTGCTTTTATCATTAAATGCAGGCCCACCAGAATTGCCAGAGTTTATAGCAGCATCTATCTGCAAGAAGCATCTCAACCAAAAAAAAAAAAAAATCAGGAAACTTTAAGTGGAGCTTAACTTAAAGAAAAATGCAGAGCAATCATTTTAGTCTAACCTGCAAACCAAGAAGCTCCGTGGAACCATGGACATATGATAATATCTCAATGCGTGATACAACACCACTTGTCACTGAAATAGTGTCACCACCAATTGGGTAACCCACAACAGTAACTGCATCTTGAAGGGTGGGCAAATCCCCAAACTTGACCGGAGACATCCCTTGCCAAAACTCATCATCATCAACTGTAAGCATGGCTACAAGTGCAAAATCACATCCATTAATTTGTATTCATGTTAAAAAAAATTAGCAAAAAGTTTGCTTTATGATATTCAGAAGTCAGTAGTGACTTGTCCCCCTCATCGGCTCCCCACAAATCCGACAAATTCAAATGATCGCTACATTCATCAGCACTATTTCTTTTATACTTATATTTCCTCATCTCTCCACTAAACATTGAAAAGTGTAAGTCACTATATTAAATTTGATCTATTTTTCATTATCTTGCACAACTAGTAGACAAAATAATTTATTTATTGCTGAGAAAACTCTGATCTTGGCGCCCCAAAAATGGCTATGCACATTCCTCATGCAAAATAACTTATATAACATCATAAATCAACAATCTAACTGAATCTTCTCGAACATATCTACGATATCCAACAAAGCAGGAAGTTCCAAATGCAACAATTACAAAAAAGAATTGTTTACATATAAAAGTCTAACGTGAAAACGTACCAATGTCGCACTCAGTCCCGATGGCAAGCACAGTGGCCAAGTACTTGGTATCAGAGCCGCGTTTTTTAAGCTTAACCTGGGTGTAATACTCCACCGAATGCGCGTTGGTAAGCACCCTCCTCCCACTAATCACAAATCCACTACTGCTGGAGCTGTATTGCCTTTTCCGCTGCCAAGGAAGCGAGAAGTTCGGTTCAGTGTGTACGCAGAACACCTTGACTACGGAGTCCATAGCCGGCACCACCCTCTCTCTTAAGCTCTCCCATAACGGATCCGCTTCCATAGCCGCCGCCGCCGCCGTCGCCGTGGGGCCCACAACTTCACCGGGAACTGTAAAATCGCAGGCCTTGTCAACAGGGCGCGTGACCCGTCTTACGGTGGTTATAACAGGAGGCTTCTCGGGTTTATCGGAATGCTTGGGGAGCTTCTTAGGTCGGCCACGGCGGCGACCGTGTTGGGGAGAGCCGGTGGTATCGATAAGTTCGACGTTGGCAACGGAGAAAACATCGTCCATTGTAGAAGGGATGTTATTGTTGGGAGTGGTGGTTGTGGTAGGGAAGTCTAGGGTTTCAGGCGAATGGTTTTTGGGTTTGCGTCCTCTTTTCCGTTTGGTTTCACCCATTATTGATTACTGTTTTTGCTTTGAAGAATCTGTGGAGTCGACGGTAGCCACCGATGCCGCCAAAGACTGTGAAGAAGAGAACGGCAGAGGCTGATCTGAGAATTTTCTTCAAGGGGAGGCAACACAAAACTGCCATTTTTTTCTTTTCACAGAAAAAAATATGGTTTTGTACAAAGATAACTTTTCAAAAATTACATTTCCAAGTAAATTTCTTAGAAAACGTTCAAAATAGTTTGATTAACGGTAAATATTGAGATTTTTAGAAATAAAATTTTTATATTTTATTTTATTTAACTTTGAATTTATCAAAAAAATTTAAAATTAATTAACATAGCTTTTAGGATTATAATACTAAAAAAATTTAAAATATTATTGAATTTCAATGACCATCTCTAATTTTTTATTTTTAATTCACATAAAAAAATTCAAGTTGATTTATCCTATACTTATACTTAGATGATTATAATTTGAAATAAAAAAATTTAAAATTATTATGTAAAAAATAATGTTAACTATAAATCATAATCTTTTATTTTTTTAATTCAAATAAGAGAAATTTTAATATATCAATCATTTTTTGTTAAAATTTCATATCTTTAATAAACAAGTGATTCATATATTATTTTTTATTAAATATATCTTCCTAATTATATATTTATCATGACCTTCTACCAGCCTTATTATGAAATTAATTCGTCCTCCTTCTGTCGTGCAGTTCACTCACTAAATAAGAAGCTAATCCTTCCTCCTATAAGGTGTTCCACTCCACTTTCCAGACGGCATCTTGCAATTCCTTATTTGAAAAAATCTTCCTAATTTCTTTTCTTGATTTGTTGTACTTTTTTATTTGAAATTATTTTTCATCTGATTTACTGCGTTTTCTAAATTTGTTGTCCAAGTGCAGTGAATTAGAAGGTGCAATGCCTGACTTTGCTTTCCCCTATTTCGATGCCAACAGTAGCAATGAGTACCAACTCTGTCTTCCCCTGTTTTGACACCAGCAGTAGCAATGGGCAAGAGTTCAGCGCCATCTTTCCTTTTTCATCATATATTTCAACGTTTTAAGAATGAAGCCATTCCTTTAGATTTTAGTTTAACAATTGTATTTTTCCTTTAGCAAAGTCTAACAATTAGTTTGTAGGCTTTTAGCAAATTTAAGGTTTTTTCTCAAAATTAGTAAGGGTGATTCCATTTTGTTTTCTTTTTTTTCTTCCTCTAATTTGTAGTTAAAGGATTTGAGATTGATTTTATGAAGTGTTCTGCTTCATTTTTTTTCTTTTGATAATTATTTTTCTCTTCAAGCAAACACTTTTTTTTTAGTGATATTCCCAAATTATGATTTCAAATTATGTTCTAAAGAATTTGGTGAAGTTTTTTTATTATTTTTCTTTTCTGTTGCAGGGTTATGTTCAAATGTAGTTCATATAGGTTAATGAATCAAACAGTGACTGAATGGGAATGGCATATGTTGCAATTGCAAGGTTAAAAAATAAAAAAGAAAAGAAAATTTAGTCTGAGAGAAATGGGTATAATGCTACAGGTTGAAAAATAGGTTTAATCTTTCGTATGTTATCAAATTTCAATAAAAGATATGTTATTTTTCTTTGCATTTAAAGTTATTGGATGTTATCTTTGTCGTTTAATTTGTCATATGTTGTCAAATTTCAATGAAAATAACAGGTGATGAATTTAGCTTTTTCAACTTCTCCACTAAGAAATGGATAAAAAAAACTAAAATTTTATTTTTGGTAAATCATTATTGTCTTTTTTTCTTCATCACTTTACTTTCCTTGTACGTCAGATAGTTCAATGGAAACATTTTACTATTTCATACAAATGCAATTATCATTGTATATGCTTTAGCACTACCCTTTTCCCATTTGTATATGGCTATTTATCTTACCCAAGTCATGGCCTACTCATATTTGTATATGCCTATGTGCGTAAGAAGTTATGGCTATGATTTGCTACTACAACGAAGCAAAAATCACTAGATTGATGTTTCTTATTGGTTCATGATGTAAGAATTTCTTTGGTGTCTATAATAGGTTGCAATTTTCCAACACCTCTGGTTAGAAAACCAAAAAAAAAAAAAAAAAAGGAAACTCTCAACACCTAAAAAAGGGTGCATTGGACATAAATCTTTATTGTCCATAAAAGGATACTATTGACATTAGACAGCGCCTAACCTCAAAATTTTCATAGTAAATATTATTATACATTTGTGTCATATAGGTTTATTTTTTGTGTGTTTTCACATATATTGCTAAGATTTTAATGAGTGCTCTTGAACCTTTTAGCAGTGAAATTCTATATCAAATGGGTGAAGATGATCTTCTACTTCAAGTAGATTTTGCACAAAACTATTCTTTAAAAAAAAATGAATGAAAGTATTACAAAATATTCTTCATTTAAAGAAGATTAGATGCTTATTTTTCATAATTCTTTATAATTTAAACATTGAGAATTTGAGAGCATAGAAGTTCATAATTCATATTTTTCTGTGCAAGAATTTTCCAAAGAATCATGACGCCACTACCTTACTCAAAATATTTATGTGACATAAACATGTTATATTTGGCATTAAAAATAGATAACAAAGTACATATTATTTCCAATAAGAAAAATAGATACTAAAGTAGTATGACTGTCACGTGAGTTCTAGGTAATGCCATACCTATATTTTACAATTATTTTTGTGATCTTATTGTGCTATTAATTTTTATATCAACTTTGCAAACCTACTTTTATTGTGTGTTGTCTGTTTAGTTTTAAAGCTAATAGGTATATTCCACACTATAAAAAATGTGAATCAAGTGATGTTACCATGTGGGGAAAAATTGCCATCAGATTTTGATTTTCTTTTCCTCTCTTTATACCCATTATTGAGTTTATTTATTTATTCGCCTATCGATCCATGTCTTATTTATGTATCATAACAATTATGAAAGAGAGAAATGGCAAAATTAAGTGGTGGTGTACTTATAGAAAAAAGTTTGAGTTTCAACTTTTATACGAGTAGACCTCGTGAAATAAATAATGTAATATATATTATGATGATGAATAGAAATATTATCATTGATATCTCTAAATTTTAGTTAATGGTTCAATAGAAATGATTATTTTATGTATAACTATTTGAAGCTCTAATTTTAATTAATAATTTAAATATTTTTATAAAAAATATAAATAAGTCCCCTGAAACATGCTTTAGTGTCAAATAATTCTTTAAAGTTTCAAAACTTACTAATAAGCTCTTGAAGTTTGCAAAAAATTGAAAATATTAGCGATTCAACTTTTAAAAAGCAAAAAAAAGGTATATAAGTTTGTCATAATTATTTTTAACATGAATTTAACTAGTTCTTGAATGAAATTTCTTTTAATATATATTATTAATAACATAATTGATGATATAATAGAAAATAAATATTACAAATAAATTATTTTTAAAATTCAGCTAAACTGTATTTAGGAATGTTTTCTTTTTTTGTTATTTCTTTAACTTTATTGTATTAAAAAGTTAAAAAAGTTATAAATATCTTATTTTTATCTTTTTCTATTTTCTTTAATTAAAATTTTAATATTTTACTTTTTAAAAAATTTCAGAGAAATTGTTTATAGGTTTTGAAACTTCAACAAGATTATGTGATAATAAGCTATATTTTAAAGTATTTATTTATATTTTTTTCAATATTTTATTTATAAATGGTATACTAATAAGGGTTTTCAACCTTTTTGTCTTTTTGTTGTAAACATACATCTCATAGGTAACTTGACAACGACAACACTTGTATGAGTTACAGATATTTAAGTAATAATTATTTAACTTAACATGATACACAATGCATGAATTTACATAGGACAATTGAAAGTTATATCCAGTCGGGATTGTTATTAACTTCATTAATTTTTATTTATCTATTTTAAAATAACAAAATCTTTAGAAAAAAGTGTCTTATATTTATTATTTGGTAAAAAAGATGTACAAATTTTCCCTTTCAACTCGAAGAATTAATATTTACATTCTGTTTTATAAAAATTAAAATTTGAACTTAATTTTATGTATTTGATTATATATAAATTGAAATCTATTTTACTTAAAAAAAAGGGAAAAATTACCGTGCATAGCACGGGTTAAAAATTTAGTATATATATATATACACGTAGACGCACAAACGCTCGACACTTATATAAATGCTAATTAATTCTCATCCTACCGAAATCCACTTTGAATATATAAAAAGTAGTGTGAGGATAGAGTCCGATATCATTGCATCAAACACGAAATGGCAAATGATTAATGTAATAATATATTAATATATTATTAAATTTATTATATATCAAATTTATTTTTTAAATTAAATTTAATATATTATATAATAAATTAATAATTAAATTTAATAATGCATTGAGTCAATACAAAACTTTTCATCCAACTAATGCTTTCATCGATGTAAACTTGCTATAATAAAAGGACTGAAACACCGTCACAGAACCTGAAACAAGCAAAAGGCACAAAAGAAACACAGCACACAATAGACTGAAACAACAATAAAATATTCCTGATAAAAAAGACTTGCGCACATAGGTGGCAATTTATTTTACGGATAGGATTTGTATCGTATTAAAGATTAATAATAATTTAAATAATTTAATTTAAATAATAATTATATTATATTATTTATTAAACATATTAAAATAGATTGATTTATTTAATTTATTTAATAATTTTAATTAATAAAATTTATGTTATAAATTTATTTATTAAATTTAATTGCTTATTATTTTTATAAAAATATATTTAGATTATTGATAAAATATTTTTAAAATTTTTTATTTTATTAAAATATTAATTTTTTATTTTTATGATGTATATTTATAATTTAATTATTTATTATTTCTCAAATACTATATATTAATTTTAAATAAACTAGCATATCAATTTGTTTATAATTCTAATCTGAGCTATTTATTATCCATATTACAAGGGTCAACATATTTACAATCTAAATCTATATAAATTTAATTCAAATAGTATAAAATTTTCATATACATATCAAGTTGTTGTGATATATAAAAAATTGACATCTTTATATTCGCATACTATTTTAGATGACGAATAAGGATTGGGAATACAAACTTATGCTTTTTAACATTCCTTGAAGGAAATATAGAGCATGCTTAGTACTCCTTAGGAGTTTAGATGAGAATAAATCCAATTCTCCTAAATCGAGAGAAGCAAAAACATTGTTCTTAACAAGTGTATAGTAGTGCAATCTTCCATTAGAATTGGAAGAAGAATTTTGTTTAGAAAATGCTTGAATGTAATTTTAGTCCATTTAAAATATAAATTGAATGATTTTGATCTTTTAGTTTAAAATAATTTATTTTAATTTTTTTGAGTATTAAATTGGTATAATTTTAATCTCCTATTTAATTTTTATCAATTTTCATCAATTTCTATCAATTTTTATTTGATCTCTAAACATTCATTGTATTGTTTTTCAGATAAATCATGTTCTTTTATATTTTTGTATACTATTAATTCTTAAAATGATTCAATTTTTCATATATACTTCATTTTTTATTCAAAATTTTTTAAATTTAGATAAAAAATTTCCTTCCATGCTTATATAGAAGTTATTTTAGGTTAATATAAAAGAAATATTAGTTGAAAATAATCTTGTGAGGTCAAGAAATTAATTAAAATAATAGAAAACTAAAACTATACTAATTTAATATTTAAAAAGGACCAAAATTATATTTAAACTTTTAAAAAATTGACTTTTTTTCTTAATACATTGGTCAAGATGATTTGAGTCCATTTGTTCCTAATGCAAATTAGTGTTGGCTTTTCCCTTTGATACATCCTCCACATCCATAAAATATATGATAGGAGAATTGGTAAGACTGAAAGATAGACTAAACATGAAAACAACTAGAATTATGCCTTTAGAAGGATTAGATATAAAATGAATTGCAAATAAAGCTTGGTAGGCAAAAAGATTCACTGTTGTTATTCATACATTGACTTTTATAATGTCTCATTTAGCCATAATTAGGGCAAATTTGAATGTTATTCTCTTTCTTGAATAATGCTAAAATCAAATTTCCTTGATTAGTAAGGATAAATGCCTTAAATCTATGTATGAAAGGAATCTATCCTTTTATTAAGCAAGGAAACAAAATCGAGAGGAATTATTGCCATCCTTCTTAGTTGTTGTCACCTCCTTCACTTGTTATTCAAGTGTAAATTTAAGACATTCTAACTATTTCATTTCTTCTTTCAAATTATTTGTACTCAAAGTAAAATCCTTTGCTTGTTGCATTTGGTAAAGTTGTGTTTCTAAGTCATTGATTTACTGTAATAACCCTTTATTTGTATCCTTTTAAGTCTTGAATTTTATTTTTAAATGTTTGAACATCTTGATGTACAGCTTTAGCAAACTTTAGTTTTGCTACATCGACAATCCAAGAGTTAAAATGATTAGTCATTACATTTTTAAGCACATCCAAAAAAAAAATAGGACCACAAGCTTCATTGTAAGAAAGCTTATCCCATACAATTACAAATGCCTCAATACATTGGTACTTAAATCCTTCCAATGCAATGGAAGGTGACCAATCATCTCCTAAAAATTTTCATAGAGTAAAATTTTTTTGAAGAAGAATCAACCTTAGGAGACAAATGTTGCTTTAGGACTTTCTTTCTAAGCAAAACTTTGTATATTTCCTTCTTTCTGGTTAAAAAGAGCATAGATTGCACTAAAAAACTTTTCTTTGAGAGATAGTTTTTCACTCGCCATATAATCCATAAAAAGCATGATAAGCTAACTATGAACAAATATAAATCAAGATAACTACAAATTACTTTTCTATCATTGAACCTAATAAGCATCATCGATATCAACCTAATTAACCAAATGACCACTACCATCTAGATTATTAGAGCCTTGATAAAGTGTAGCTTCTGGACTTTACATGCGTACACTAATTGACAATACGAAGGTTGAATGATTGATAAATGGCAATAGTTGTAATTGAGTGGAAGGTCAATGCTAACCTTTGTTGTAAGAAGGTAATCTAGAGAATGAAAGAGGCAACTTGAAAGCATTAACCTTTTCAATATAAAAAAAGAGATTGAAAAGCCAAATTAAAATACTATAAGTTGTGACACTAGTATGACTTTTTTATGCAACACCAACATATAACTTAATGAATTTGGCTTTCTTAAATTGTAAAACATGTTTTAAGAATAAAATGAATGATTATAATGTTACATCTATTAGATTTCAAATATTTTATTTGAAAATAAATAATTATAATAGGGTTTCAAAATAAACTTTTCTTTTATATGAATTAGGTTACGAATAAATAAAATAATTTAAGTTAAGTGTGATTAAAAATGACTATGTGAATGTGGAAGAGAGTTAAGAAGGGAGTTTTCTATTTTTACCCTCAGGGCTTATATTCCTCAAATTAACCTAATTCTTTTATTCGTTTAACACCATCATCTTTATTTTCTTCATCTCTCTCTAGGAAACCATTTTCCATCTTCATTCTCATCTTTTGTTCTTTTAATTTAAGTAAAGTAAGTGTTTCCACACACTATGTCAACATTCCTTTTCTATTTTTCATTTTAGGCATTAAATGATTCAAGATTTGAACCAAGAGGATTTTAGAACCCTAACATCAAATTCTTTGATTTTGGATATTTAGGAGTAAACTAACCCTTAATCTCCTTATTGACAGTCTTGTCTATAAGTTATAAATGAACATCCTATTTAATCTTACTTGTTCTTAGATTAATTAAATAGGTTAAACTTTTATGTTATATTGATTGAATTAAGTAAACAATTATATATTAATGCATTTCTGCATTTTTTTTTTGTAAAAATGTTGAAATTCATAGATGAATTAATTAATAAATTGACTCATCAAGTCCATAATGCAAAACATACAACCTTAAATTAATTCTCCCTATTCTAAAACCAAAGCTCATAAGAGCTAAATTGATTAGTGAAGTGATTCAACATGTTTGCAGAACGAATTCCTCTACACTAAAATGATTCACAAATTGATTCAAACCTTTAGAATCACTATAAATAACATAAATTGATTCATCAATTGATTCAAAACTAATAGAAAACTATTTGAGTTCCTAAATCAATTCTTGAATCGATTCCCTTGCTTAAAATTTTATGTTTAATTTTAGAACCATGTATAGTTAATTAATTAGAATATATTCATGTATTAGACACACAAGATGATATCAAATAAGTATTTTTAGGGCTATACAAATAGTTATAGTGTTATCTTGACATGTGAAAAGTATTATAAAATAGTTCTTATACTATTTAAATTCAAGTTACCTTCATGTTCTTGAAAATTGAGATAGGCATGATGTGATACTCTGCAAATCAAACATTGAATCCAATATATGTTATTAAAGGATAAGGATGACTTAGAAAGATAATGATGAGCTTGCAAAAGATAAAAATGGATAGGAATTATAAGAAAATATACTTACTTTTCTTATGTTATACCTTATTAATTGTTAATGAAATGTTCATGAGTGACATAGGTATAACAATCTTGCATGATATTTTAAATCCATTCATTAATTATAAGATGTTTAAACATTTATGCTTAAAATAGGAATAGTGGAGGATTAATTTAATTGATAAATTTTAATTATTTTATAATTTTATTAATTTTAGGATATTTATCTATTAAACTCTAAACTTATTTTTTTATTTTTTAATATTGCACATTTTTAAAACTAAGGTACTATTGTTATAACAAGGATAGGTCTTTTAGGTTGTTCTTTGGCGATCATAGGTAACAATTATGTATTTTGTCTATAGTTAATATGTTTTTTAGGCCTTAGCTTATAAGAATTGATAGTTTAGGCAGAAATTCTTTTGTTCACTTGGAATTAGTTAGACAATCTTATTCTTGATTGTATCAAAAGTTATAAGTAAGTCTAACTTCTTTTATTTAGAGAAACTTAACTTGATAGAGACTATTATTACCCTTAATTATTAATGTTAATTATATTGTTTATTAGATGTATATATATAATTAGCTGACTAAATAATGAATATGACTAGAAAAGGCCAACAAAAACCATGTAGTCAGGTTTCATGTCAGTTATGGCCTAGGAAAGGTCATAACACATAATTGTTAATAAAGAATTTAAAATTTTAATTTTAATAAAAAATAAGTTACTCAAAAATGTAATTTTTTTATTTTTTTACTAATAATTATGATTATTCACTTTACTTTGACTCCTTTTCATGCAAGTAACTAATAAGTTAATTGATAACTTATAAGTTAGTTAATAACTGATAAGTTAACTAATAGCTAATAAACTAGTTAAGATATTTTATAAAATTAGTTGTTAAACTGACTGAAATTACAAAATAATATAAAAGGACATATTAATATAAATAGATATATAATTAAAATAATTTATATTTATCTAAAAATTAAATTATATTAATATAATTAAGAAGTTTAAAATAAAAATATAATATTTAATATTTAATTAATCATATTTTATAAACTTATAGATTTATTTACTTGCATAATTTTTATTTTATTATTTATTATAAAATTATAATTACTTAAAATATTTCTAATTGTATGTTATCATATTATTTATTTACATATATATTTTTATGTATTTACAATTTAAAATTAGAATATAATTTTGTTAAAATTAAATTAATTATATTTTATAAAAAAATTAGATTTATATTATAAAGAACATAGGTTGTAATTAATACAAATAATAAGGATGGATTTAGAAAGAATTTGAAGAGATAATATCTTATAAGAATGGATTTGAAAAAAATTTGAAGAGATAGTAGCTTATATAAATTACTTTAGGTAACTTATTAAATCAAAACTTATTTTTTTAATAAACTAGTGTGAGAAACTCCTTTAAAGACTAACTTATAACTTATTCGCTAAATTGATAAATTATAAGTTAATTTATTTATTACACAAAACGGAACCTTTGTATGCCAAGAATTATTAGGAAATCATCTTATATCACAAAGGAAGTTTTTCCATTAAGGGAAGAATAGGTTAGCAACTTCCATAAAATTACTTTTCTTATTTTGTTAATTAGTGGCTAATCAAGTAAACCACATATTTTCTATTGTAAAATAGAAAGTACTTTAAAAGTCATAGTATAATAAGAAGTTTCATCTCATTAAGTCGGGTTTTATGAAAAAAGTTTAAATATGATGTTTCATATATGGAATTATCGATTAGTAAGGTGAGTGGTAGGCTTGCATGCATGAATTAAACCAAATTAAGTATAAAAGTTAGACTTGCATCTATATGAGAATAATACATGAAGCCAATGATAAAGCTATATAGATTTCAAAAAGTCACTTATTGGATTTGTGAATAATTGATAATTATCAAGTATTAATATCAATATTAATTACGAAAAAATTAACATCAATATTCAATCTATTAAAATAATTTGCATTTTGTGTAAACCACCATCTCTTTTTTTTATCATTTATGCATATATATTTTTGTTAAAAATGCACTTTTGATCTCTGAATTTTTATTAAAGTTTCAATCATGTTTTGTAATTTCTATTTGAAGTAAATTTATTTTTTAACTTTTCAAAAAATGCAATATTACTCAATAGCCTAATTTTATTAAACTTTCTTAATAAAAGTATTTACATGACATCAAACTTGACATTCTACATAAGGTATATTTTTATTTTTGTTACAAAGGAGTTTGATCCCCTTCAATTTTTATTGAAGTCTCAGTCTTGTTAGCCAACTTTTATTTGAAGCAAATTTATCTTTTAATTTTATAAAAATATCATGACTTCCATTATGATGTAAAGATACAATTGTAATGTGATCAGTTCTTGTAATGAATTAATGTAAATATTAAACAAATCTAGATATTAACAAAATATCATTCAATATATTAAAAATAATACATGAAGTAGTATAAATAAAAGTGGAACATAACAAATCAAAGTAAGGTTGAATTCCATGTTATATATATAAAATTAGAATTCATAAAAGCTATTCACTTAATAATAATTCTAACATAAATTTGGTTAATTTTATTATATCAAATTTTAAATATTATATTTCAAATTAAATATACAAAAAGTGAGATTTTGTCAAGATTTTACAATTTAGACACAATTTCCCTTTTTTTTAATCCATTATATTGCTTGTTTTTCTTTTTCTTTTAATATTCATCTGTATTATTTACAATTTGGATGTTAATATTACTAAATACAATAGTGAAACTAGAGGGAAATTTTTAAGAAGATTTCAAAATAATTTCTCAAGTATTTTAATGAAAACAAATTTATTTTTAGGGGTTTTAATATAAATTTCTATTTGGAAAAAAATTTAAAATATTAAGGATGATAGGATAATTTTACCAAAGTTTGGTGCTAAAGGCCCACTCCTAAAATTTTTTATTTATAAATTTGAATATATAATCATAAAATAAATATGATAAATTATATTTTTAATATTTTTATAATTTTTAATTATGTAATAATAATAAAAATAATACTCACTCGAAGATAAGATGTTCCTTTTTATTGTAGGTAGCAAAGTAGCGAAGTAACGATGAATGAAAAATTATTCACTAAACACATGTTATTATATTTTAAGGAAAGTTATGGATTCAAAAGTTGCCTTAGTTTGGGATACACTTTAGAGAGTAAAGTAAATAATTATAATTATTGATAAGAAAATTAAAAATTAAAAATTTAATAAATAATAAATCATAATTTTTTTAAATTTCTAATTATCCTTTTGATTAGTTTTCTCACAAACAACTGCAATAATTTATTTTACGCTCTAAAATGTATCTTATACTACGTAAAACATATCTTTAAAAACAAACTAATGAGTTTATCTATCGTTAAGTTATTAAATATTTATATCTTAATATCATTCTTTGTTTCACATTTTTAGAAATAAAAACCAACAAGTTTATCTAATTTTTTAGTTATTGAATATCTTAATACCATTATTTATTAATTATTTTACAATCAATATATGGTAATTTAATGGCTTAAAACACAAATTTTAACCAAGTAATTATAAATACCTAACTGGCATAGTTACTTTTACTCATTTTCTAAAGAAAATATTATATGCAAAAATTTCTTGCCTTTGTAATATTAGTGATTATATTGACAAACATTATAACAAAAGCATCTTTATTATGTGTCAATATCTATCCCAAAACAAGAAGATTAAAACAAACATGATGAAAGCTAACATCGATGTATTATGTTTACAAATATTATAGTATAAGCCTCTTTACTAGGTCAACATATATTCTAGAATAAGAAGTTTTAGAAAGGCTTGATAAAAACTAATAATGATATATAAATGCCGTTCAAAATTTAAAAAGACAAAAGACATGGTGATATCGTACCATTAAATGAGAAGTCATGGTCAATTTAATGGTGTTGTTAAATCAATGTATATTTCCATGTTAATTTCAATTATTATTATTATTACTACTACTTGAACTAGTATTAATAATTAAGAGTAAATATTATATATAGATAAATGCAAAAATAAGAGATTAATAGTATGAGTTATAAAATTTGAAGGATATAATAATGACCACCTTAATAAATAAAGGATTAAATATTGTGTTTATTCTAATAATTAATTATTTCCAAACAAAATAGAGATAATCTCACATTAAATCTTATATGAAACTTCAATTTTTAATTTTTTTAACTCACATTAGAAAAAGGATGTTAGCCTTTCTAATAACAATGTTATCTTCATTTTTTATTTATAACTTCACATTGATAATTTTATATCAAAATATTATATTCCATTTTTAGTCTCACACCTTCTTTTAAGAAACATAAAAAATTCACGTTTAAATTAGATGTAAGTTAAAAGCTTTTACCTTTTTAATTTATAAAGGAACATAGTACTTAACTAGAATACAATCCATGTGTTAATAAAAAAACACAGCACGTTAAAGCAAATTTCAATTTCCGAAATTTAAAATAGTTTTAAATTGACTCACATGTTCTCACAAATTCTGAAAAACTTCCTTAAATACAAAACTAGTTATCATATTTAAATTCCTATTCTCCTTGTCATGAATTAAGATCTTCAATCTTTCTCTACTTTGAACTTTGGATATAACAACATATAATTAATTATAACTAAATATATGTCCAAACAAATAAAGTCCATCTCTCTTCAAGGATTACCTTGACTTTTATTAATAGACATTACATGTTAAACTATGATGGAAAATTATTTTTATTGCAATTTGAAAGGTAATTTAGGTTATGATGGACTAAACACCATTCTAAGTATAAAATTTTTGAACTAATATGCTTTCAAATAAAACTTTAGTTTCAATCATATAATTGCCCAATAATGTAATTATCAATCTTGATCCATTACAAATATCAGTAGATTGGTCTATGTTTCTTATAAGCATAATTAGAACTTTAACCTTGAGTTTGAGACTGTGATTGGATAAATTTGAACAATTTATGCTATTCAAAACTTCTAATGTTAACAAATTAACTTTATAATACTTATTTAGGCATGTTTTTGCATATTTAATTAGAGCTTATGTATTCTCTACCTTTCTCATAATTCGAACCTGATTATGATGGCGTGGATCTCAATACCTAGTATCCATTAGCCTTTCCACTAATTTTACTAGTTCTATCCAACGAAAATCTCTCTACTTCAGTGAAAACTTAAATCATACTTTAAATTCTTATGGAGAAATAGATAGAGTTTCCCTTGTTTTTCAAACCTTTCTAAGGGTTACTCACCCTAAATCACCAAACGTGTATAATCTCATATGCAATAGCATATTGAATATACACAGTATTACATAACATCACCATATACATATACACAGATAAACGATTTAACATATCAAGTGTTGAATCAACCTATACTTTATATTCAAATCCCAATCCTAATCCATTTCTAATTCTAATCTAACTATCAAAATCCTTCAATCAAGCTGTCTTTGATTCTTTATGGATGCAACAAAGTTCAAATACTTTAATTTTAACCTGAAAACATTAAAAAATAATGGAATGAATTATGAGAACTCAGTAAGCGTATATCTATCACTATTAAACCTTGAATCAATTATATTAAATACTTATATGCTAACTAGGTTTTTAGTACAAAAATGAATACAATTTATACTCCCTGAGTTTATGAGATACATAGACTAAAGCCTTGAATCAAGCATTCACCTACATATAGCTTAGATTTCACATTTCATATTACAAGTCACAATGATCCTAACTATTCACTGGCACACAATGTCATTATCTTATCACACACACCCATTCCAGGTTGTTATCGTATTTACAATGGCTAATAAAACTCAATCATGTCAAATCATTATAATCACATCACAGTCCAGCCTTATACCTTACCTACCTTTCCATCCTTATTCCTTCTAGGCTAACCTCATATCCTACCCATCTTTTTATTGAGATTTTTTCATTCAACTTTCATATCATCGCTTTATCATATTTCTCATTTCAAATGCCACTTATGGCATATTTCACATCATAATTTGCACGTAAAGCTTAGCTCTACAATCATAAAATTCAGTGCAATATCAATGCAAGAAAATAATTCTATCATCACGGGGTAAATCAAAATATGTAAAACAACACATATAGAAGCACCATGCCCTCTCGCATGGCTATAATATTCATTTACATTTCAATATAAATCACACTATACTTTTTAGCAAACCAATAACGACATAAATTTAATTACACTACAAATATCATTTACCTTCACATTCCAATCATAATAATTTAGCAATTAGTAACAATAATCACTATGCCTTGCAAGGCAAGCAACATTCTCTCAAACCAATAATTATTAACTCAGCACAAGTATCCTTTCCAAATTCTCTTATATATAACCATAAGATTAATTTCATAATATATATATTATGATGCATTATTACCTTACTTTAAGATTCATCAGTGAGTGGATATATGGTCTTTCTCATTTATAAGAAGGATCATAAGTGATGACATTTAAATACTTTGATATTAAAATATTAAAATTAAAGTGGGATATATACTAACTTAGTGACATGAATCAACTTTTAGAGATTTCGAAGTGACCATAATCATCTTTCCATATTTTCCTCTTAATATCATCATTTATAAAGATAAATTATAAATAACTTATTTTCCTTCCATATATCATAAAGCTATATTTCAATCATAATATATTAGCATTCCATATTACATGCTTCTTATGTTTTTCATTATTAACCAACAATCAAAATCTACCATTTAGTCATCTTAGATTCTCACTTCCTTTATTTCCAAAACTATTATCAAGAATTAGAGACTTACACACATAATAGCTTATTTACTTATATTGTTAACTTTCCATAAAGAATCGAAAAAATCTCTTTTATTAAGAGCTATTCATAGTAAACTCCAAACATTAAATATTGAATTTTAAGATATGACTATACTCTAAGTATAGTAATCTAGAAGTTTGGAGCCTTAGAATATTACTTTATCAATACTATATCAAGTATCCAAATAATATAATAAAACAAGGTTCCCTGGAGTCAAATTGGAATCATTTTAAAACAAGAAAATGTAATACATTCAAATTAACCTAATCATAGTACTTTTAGTAATCCATATTATAAAACTTGTATTATCCAAAGCCATCATTAAATGTTTACTCATAACACGGGTTTTGTAAGTTTTCTAGATATATAACCATTATTGAAAATATTGCCATGTACTATTCTAAAATAATTCTACTCTTGTTAATCAAACATTTTATGACAAAATATCATACTTTTCTAACTTGTTATTATTTATCTCAATGGTGAAGAAACGAATCCCTAGATTAGCCCTAAATCTTTAATAATACCAAGATATATTCCTCTAAATAATACTCATTCATCTTATTTTAATATTTTGTGCCATAAAATCTTATTTTTCAAAAGTACCAGTCGAAACCTACAATATGTATAAAATGATTTATCTTAAATGAAGCATCAAATTAATAAAAATATTAAAATATCATGATATACACTTACTCATCACCATTAGATAGGGCCTCTAATAGCTCATTAGAGCCGAAAAATGTCATGGTCATAAAAAATGTTATACGTAATCCACAGAGTTCCACTATTACCAATCTAGCAAATTAGAACCCCTTTTATGCCAATAGCTCACTACAACTAGAAGAAAAGTCATCAGAAGTTGAGATGATAGTGGTGGTTGGAAATCGAATGCCATGTGGCTTCCTTTACACTCTGCCACATGCGGTTCCATGTGGTAGCACACATTACGATCGCTAGTAGCTTGCATGTGACACATTAGCACAACTGATGTTCGAAGGAGAAAAGAATGATGCCATTGAACGAGGGAGCCACTAAAAATGAAGAAAAAGGAAAAGAAGGAAGAGAAAGAAAAGAAGAACCACATAGAAGAGAGAAAGAAAGAGTTACAAGACAAAATATGAAAAAAGAGAGGTAGGGAGAAAAAAAAAAGAATTAATCAGACCTTTGGCGATGCATTGTAAATCTACATCCATCCATTTTTGTTTAGTTTAATCTTGGTCATTTATTTCAATGAAAACTTGATTTTTATAAAATCTATTTTATTTAGAATTCTAACCCCATTATTTTCCATTTTCTCTCAATATATGAGTTTTTTTAAAATCCTAAAAGTACTCGCTTTAAACTTTCATAATTACCATATATAATTTATCAAATGCTAACGATTAATTCATAAAATTTCTATCTTCATCACTACTATTCTAACTTAGGAGATAATTCTCATAAAAATATTTATTAGGCCTTAAATTAATAATTGTTATAAAATAAATATATTTCAAAGATCACTATCAATACTACTTTAATATCTTGAAATTCTTGAAAAGAAATTTAAATTCAATTATTGACCAAATAAGTAAATTATTAAAATGGGTACTTACAAGCATTGAAATTTATGAAAAAAATTAAATATTACTTTAGGATATTATAATCTTCATCCTCAATTAATGATAAAATGTAGGATTTAACTTCATTAACAATATTAAGTCTTAAAGAAATAATAAGTGAATCTCATAAACTTTCTTTTTTGTCCATTTTTTCCAATAAAGTAGGATATGTGGAATGAACAATGACTTCAATTAGGTCAATGTCAACCTCGCTATCATTTACCTTTCTAGTTTTTCCATCATCAATCTTTAAAATTTATTTAAAAAATTCCTTTAATTTTTAAAGCTTAAGAAAGGAACATGATTCTATCTAAAGGCACATATTCTTTGTCAAAGCCAAAACTTAACAATAATCTCACAAATAAAAAGAGTTCAAAGTTGCATTGATAATATTAAAATGATTGCTTCTTGGGATTATAAAGAGAATTTGACTAAAATCACTAGAAAAAATAACCAGTTTTCTTCCAAAAGGCAAACTATAAGTATTTGGAATATCAAATTAAAGAATGTTTATGAGAGTTTTTAAAACAAAAATTGTTCGCTGTTGGAGCTTCATTAAGATTGGTCCCTTACAACAATTTCGCTTGAGAACTTCCTTATTCTATGTTACATGTTGAATCCTTTTTTATATCCAATGAAATAATAAATTTTGAATGAGTTTTGCATCCTCCTGGAAGTAAAATAGATGTTATGCCACTCAAAGCAATAATTAATACAATCTTACCTTTAGATTTCAAAGAACTAGTTAGAGTTTTTTATATATAAGTTTTCTCAATACCACCATAACCATATAAAAAGAAAACATCAATATTACTAAATAAATAATTGTCATGACCTAAACTTAATCATAATTGGTATGGATCTTGTTATTCAATTTCCATCAGTCTTAACACTATTTACACTAATTCTACTCCATAGAAATCTTTCTATTTTCATGGAAATTCAAATTACATTTTAAATTTTTATGAAAAGATAGATAGAGTTTCCTTTATTTTTTGGATATTTTCTAAAGGTCACATGCGCTAAATCAAGAAACCTGTATTTTTTTCACAAATATGATAACAACATAGAAAATGCACAGTATTGCACAACCTCAATACATATAATATTTATACAAATATTAGCAACTTCATTCCTAATCCAATTGTCAAAATCTTTCAATTAAGCGATCTTTAATTTTTCATAGATGCAACAAATATCTAGTATACTTATTTAGACTTGAAAATATTAAAAATAAAATGGAATGAGTTACGAGAACTCAATGCACATATATCTACTATAATCATGCTTAAAATCAATTACATAAATAATCAAATGCTAGTTATGTATTAAAATTGAAAACAACTGTAACCTAAATTCTTGGATTATGTAACATGTGATACTAATTCTCAAGTTAATACATTTACCTACACACAACTTAAATTCCTTATTTCACACCATAAGTTATAATAGTCTTAGTCATTCAATTGTATACAATATCATTATCATATTACACGCATAACCCATTCCAAGTAGTCATCTGATCTCCAAATAACTAACAAAGCATAATCACGATCAAATCATCACACCACACAAAAGTATTCAAATCAATTAGATTTTAAAGTTATATGACAATATATCACAATTTATAATAAATATATAAGCATCTAGCTTTTAATTCATAAGTTAACCTTATACCCTTCATAAGCTTTTTATTTTTATCACTCTAAGGTATACCTTATACCTTCTATCAGCATTTTATCAAGAATTTCTCATCCAATATTCATAACTTCACCCCCATCATAATTCACAATTCCAATGTTATTCATAGCATAATTCACTATATAATATGCGTATTAGAGCTCAAGCTTTACATATCACGATTACAATATAATTTTAATATATAAAGCAGTTAGTTGATCATTATGGGGCAATACTAATATATATATGTATAACAAAACCATTATGCCGTCTTACGTAGCCACAACATTCATTCACATTCTAATATAGTTCATACTATACTTTTCCAACATATAAATAACAATATAAACTTAATCTCAATCAATCAACAATCAGTAATAGCACCACCATGCTCTTTAAATATGGTCAATTCATATACACTCAATACATACACATATCCATAGTATATTAATCCATCAAACTTAAATATTACCAAGCAATATTAAGTAACAATGATATCTTGCTTTCATCTCAAAGTCTCAAAATGGGAATAACAATATTTTATAAAAAAACCATATGAATATATATATACAAGCACATTAATGTATTAATTATTTTGACAATATATCAATTACGTAAGCAATCACAACTATCAAGATTATAACTTTTTAGTTATAAATAGATTCAATTCCATATATAAACATATTTGTAATTTGTATAGTATATAAGGAAATTATAAATTATAAAATAGAATATTCAACCAATAAAAGTAATATATAAATTTTAGAGGAACATATATACTCATGTAAAGGCATTTCTCCACTCTTAGGAGTTTTAGACTATTTATATTCATCTTTTTACTTTTTCTTCCTACTTCATAATTTACAAGAATAACTTATAATACATCGGACTTACTCTTTTTCTGTTCAAATTATTATTTTGAGATCTAATCATAATATTTTAACTTCTTATATTGCAACTTTATTATCTGTTTTTAGGTTAATCATAAAAAATAAAAACTATGTCATAACATGGAAGTTCTTAAATCAAAATCGTATAAAAAATATTAAAACTTAATGTTATAAAAGGTATCCATTGTATCCATTCATACTGTTATATCACCTTGCATTATCATCTTCTTGAATTTTAAAGAATATCATAAGGAATTCAAAGATTTCCATAGATAAAGGTTTCTTCGAACTAAGTATAAAAAAAGTGAAATATTAAAACTTTATATTCTAAATATGCTCTCATCACATCATTACATAAAGCCATACATTTAATTTCTAATACTTCTATCCTAACAATTCATCCAATCACATTTTCGTATTTAAGGGATTTCTTGCATTAAGCTTGAATTTTTCAAAATATTAAAAATATAATGTTCCATATTTATTTTAATCATATTATTCTAGTATTTTACAACATAAAAATTATATTTCATAAGCCTTATCATACACTTAAAACACTTATAATTAAGTTTTCTAGATTATGCATGTATAAGCGTGAATATTAAAATGAAAAATTTAAAAGTACTCTAATCACTTTACTAAAGTAGTCCAAACACATTTTTTCTAACATTTTTAGAGTTATCATCAAGAACTTCTAAAACATACAAAAATGGTTCTTTCTCTTGAATTGAACATCAAAACATAAAAAATATGGAAGTTTAATGGCATCGGTGTACTCATATTTCCTTAAAGCAACTGTTAGAAACTTATTGGTTATAGGTACTAATCAGAACACCAATGAAATGGAGCAAAACAATAGCTTTTTAGTGTTAGATCAATGCTACATTTTGTGGCCCTCAACATGCCACCAATGACCGTTGTGGCTGAGAAAAAACAATGCTCCAAGAAAAAATAATGTTAGCTGCAACAGTGCTCGATGACATCAAAATCAAAAGAAAGAGGAAAGGGAAGAAACGCCAAAAAAAAGAAGAAGAGCCTATGCTCCTCACCACCATGATTCGTAGCCTTTTGCATAAAACTACCTAATTAGAAGCAAAAAAAAGGAAGCTATTTATAGCAGTAGCCATTGATGCTAGCAACAGCTCCACCAGTAGTGTCTTAAAAAAAAGAAGAGGGAAAGGAGAAAGAAAAGAGAGAGAAAGAAGACCAAAAAAATAAAGAAAGAAAAAGCAAGGGAAAAATAAAAAAAAAGCCCTAAGTTTTGATTTGATACTTCTTGCACCAAGTAAACTTACTTCCCTTACAAATATCAACCTTTTGTTTCAAATTAAAAACAATAATAGCCACCTATCTATTTTTTTAGGATGTCTATTTGATAAGACCTATTTTCTTTAATATTTTAATACTATATAAGATTTCTATTTGATAAGACCCATTTTCTTTAATATTTCATTAGTATATGATTACAATTAATTTAAGTAACAATATATAATGACTACTAGGTGATTTCCAATAATTATATCTAATGACTTTACTCATATAACAATCTAATAGTTATACTCCTATACTTGTGCTTGTACACAATTACATATACACAAACAATAAAACCTAAAAAAAGTTCTTCATAATTTCACTATCACTCAATTCAATTTTAATGTCAAAGAGAAGTTGATTTAACATTACAAGTAAAGTAGGGCTCCCCTTCAATTACACTGTTTCACACACCATAATTCATACACTTTATTTTTCATACTAATTAAATCTTGAAAACTTAATCATGGCTAATCACATAATCACCATAACACTAGATGCAAATATTCAAAGGATAAGTAGAATTCTAATTCATAGCACAATAAAGAACTATATATATGATAAAGACATGCATCTACCTTTTGACTCCCAGGTCCACCTTATACTTTACTAGTATTTCCATCCATATTTCTCCTAGGCCAAGCTTTATTTTCACACACTATAACTCAATTTAATTTTAATATAAAAAAGAAATTGATTTAACATTACAAGTAAAGTATGGCTCCCCTTTTATTACCCTATTTCACACACCATTATTCACACATTTTATTTTTCGCACCTATTAAATCTTGAAAAATCAATCATGGCCAATCACATGATTACCATAACACAAGATAGAAATATTCAAGGATAGATAGAATTTCAATTCACAATATAATAAAGAACTATATACATGATAAAAACATGCATCCACCTTTTGACTTTCAAGTTCACCTTATATCCTACTCATATTTTCATCCTTATTCCTTTTATGCCAAGCTTATATCCTACCCACCTTTTTACCAAAAATTTCCACTTCAATTTTCACATCATTTTTCCTATCATATTTCTCATTTCAAATATCACTCATGACATAATTTATATCATAATATGCACAACAAAGTGCATTTCTACAAATAATAATTCCAATACAATCTCAATATGAATCAGTTATTCATCATAACGGGACACATCAAAGCATATAACATAATATACTAACAACAACATCACCATGCTTTCCCTATGGTCATAACAGTTATTTATATTTTGATATAGATCACACTATAATTTTTAGCATAAACGTAATGATGTAGTTTTGTGCACGATATAATTATAATTTATTATCACATTTTAGTCATAATCAATCAATAACTAGTAGTATTGTCACTATGTCTCACAAACATGTTCAAATAATATTTTGTCAAGTAGATAATTTCTAACTCATCATAAGTATTATTTCCAAGTTATTCATACATGGCCATAAGATTAATTCCATAGTACATTATGATTTGCAATTATACTATTAAAGATTTGTAGATAAATAAGTGCATGATTAGTACAATTTATAATAAGGATTATAAATTATGATATTTAAATAAATTATTATTAAGATATTAGTTTAGAGTGAGATATATATTCACTTAATGATGTCTAGCCACTTGTAGACATTCTAAGACATTTATGATTATCTTTTACTCCCTTCTTTTTTTATCATTTATAATGATAAATTATAAATGTAAGAGTGTTACTTATTTTATTTTCAAATATTCTAATTCCAAGTTCAAATCATAACATAATGAATTATTCTAGGATATTGACTTCTTACGTTTCTCCAATGTTAACTTTAAAACTAAAATTTATCTTTACACAGTAATTTGTTTGGAATTAAGCTTATACAAATTAAATATTAAATGTAAGATTCTCAACAAACTTTATTCATATCACTTTACTATTTTATAATATCACTTTCTTAAATCTTCAAAAATTATCATAAAAAATTAAATTTTTTTATTAACGATGACTTTTTGAGTTAAGTGTAAAATAATCAATAGAGTAAAGCTTTATAATCTAATAAGGTACAAATCATATTATATTATAAAACTAGACATTTAGTTTTTAATAATTTCAACTCTATTTTAAAAATAATTAATTAACACATTTTAAGTACTTTCTTGAATTAAACTTTGAGCACTAAAAATATTAGCTTTTTAAGATATTAGTTTGCTTTAAGGATACTAGTATATCATTCTAGAGTATCCAATCTTTGTCGTGTTAGTTCTATATCAGGTAAAAATATATGATAATAAAATAGGATTCTCTTCTTTTCTAAATCTAGTATAAGACGATTGAATTATTAGAACTTTATACTATGAAAACATTCTATTCATATCATTTTACGAAGTTATACATTTAGTTGATAATATTTTTAACTTTACTTTAATAAAGTCACCTAATCATATTCCTCATATCTAGCTCTAAGCTATTTTTTATCATATTGATATCATTTGTATACTAGCAACACAAACTAAATCATATTATCATATATATATCACATAAATTTTATATCTCATAATATCTCGATCTTAATTTAGTCACAGTATGAGGTAATCAATTCATCATCATAATCATCCTCATTTATATTACTATAATTTCAAATACATTCACATTTGGATGCCAGCACACCTAATTATCAACAGTAGTTCTACACTTTTCATGGGTGGTCAAAAGCTAAGCACAATCATAAGCACAATCACAATCTCAATTAAAGCATACATTCATTACAACCAAGTAATAATTGATATGATGCTTTCATTATATCATTTACCAAAAGTCAATTAATAGTAATTAACAAGAAATAAATGGTGCTTTGGATGCACCATTTCACACCATAATCTTTGTCATAATAAGAAGCAACCAAGATCACAAGTTTTTCATACTCATTCATATTGAGATATACATTTATACATATTTTATCTTTTAGTTTTACAACATATTATCTTAGTATATATAATAAATAAAGTGGAGGTAAATTAAGTAGAAAAAATTTTAAAATAGATATACACTCACTTGTGAATGTTCATTTACTCTAAAGATCTCCAAGTATTTTATATTCATTTCTTTTTCCTTTTTCCTACTTCAAAATTCATAAAGATAATTTATAAATATTAATATTACTCATTTTATGATCATCCTAATATCATAAATTATTTATCTATGATATTTAGAGATTAAATAGCTTATACTGGACCTTTATAAATTATGAAAACACAAAATAGGTTCGATATGGTTAATTATAGAGTCATCATAGTTGTGACCTTTAAATGATATTTTATGGATGATTAAAAAATCATGAATAGATTATTTGTAAAACTTATTTCATGTGAAAGTAGATTCAATTAGCTTTCTTTAAACTACTTATTCACTTAAATCAATTAAGATTTAAAAGTGTTATGCCTTTTAGAATATAGATATAAAAAATTCATTTTTTGAAATTCTAAGTTTTTATTCTTTATCTACTATTTTGATGATATATCAAAATATACACAAGATTTTGATTTGAAACAGATTTTATTTGAAAGTAGATTAAATTACCTTTAAAAAAATAGGTAATTTATTTAAAATAGATATAAGATGAGGAAGTTATGCTCTTTTAAAGTTGGTATAAAAATTTTAAATCTGTAAATCGATTGTCTAATTAATTCACCTACTCAATTTTACCTCTGGACCTTTGAAATCGGTTGATCACTCAATTCACACATGAAAATTTTAGTTTTTTTTGTGAAAATTCACTATTCATTTAATGCTAAATGCCATTTAAACATATATTTACACATCAAATCTTGATATAATCATTTATACACCTACTTATCATATCATATCACCTTTTCTCATCATTTATTACTTCTAACACATCAAAACAAATAAGATTCAAGAAAAATCACAAAACCATCAATATTTTATCAATATTATCATATAGCCATAAGGTCTACAAATTAATTAAATTATCCACTTACCTTATATAGAAGAAGATCCTACAAGGATAGTTTGAAGGTCCTTTAACTCTAATCAAATTAAAATTCAAGAATTCTAGAGTTAGGGTTTAGAATTTCTAACAAAACTAAATAATTTTAAATCTTTTCATTAACTAAGAAGAAATAGGAATAATTCTTTATCAAAATAATGTTCTTACCTTGATTGAATAAAAAAATCAAGAAAAATTAAGATTTTCCTTGCTTGATTGGTAGAATAGTAGGAGAAAGTGTAGAGAAAATTAAGGAAATTGAAAGATAAAGAGAAATAAGTAAGATTAAGGATTTGGAAGGTAAAATATAGGTTGGAGCTCTAAGGGAATTTTTGAAAAAATGCTTCTAAATCTCTTTTATACTCACATACTCACTTCTATCAATTTAAAACTTTATAATTCTAATTCATTTTCTTTATCAATTTTTCACAAAATTCACATTCATATAGTCTCGATTTTATCAACTTCATTTTATTCCATATTTTATACATAAAATTTTAAACTTAACTAAATTTATCGATTACCTAAAACATTCTTTCTCACAAATTAATTTCTAATTTACTATAATTTAAGGAGAGTGTAATAGTTTAAAATATCCATATCTTATTTCAGCATTCGTAAATACAATTTAACTATCTTCGTTAATTAAAATAAATATTTTAGGATGTTTAAAATAATAAAATTTTAAATATTATTTCAAGGTGTTACAACAATATCAATGGAAATTTTAAAAACTTCTTTATGTTCTAAAGTCATCAAATCTAACAAATTTTTTCCTTAATTTTCAACACCTTCTTATCATAATTGAGCTCATTAGTTATCAATCGATTCAAGAGTTAAGAATGGTTATTGAAATTTAGAATAGGCATTGGAAGAGAATTACATAAATTGGAAGCATTACTTCTTAAAATCTTTTCAATATAAACAAAAGCATAATTTTGTAATTAATTATCTATAAGTATAAGATTTATTAAAAAATAATACATATAAACCATCTTTATAACATTAGATATAACCAAATAATTTATACATATAAATAATTGGAATGGAATTTAGATTTGCATAAAATGCAAAAAAAATTATAAAAGTTCTTAATACCTTCTATTTAAAGTCTTTTTTTTCAATGTATAAAATATCTTTTGAAAGCAAAGGCCGAGTCTTTTTTCATACAATTTCAAGATTAGAGAGACAATTGTAAAATAATATAGTGCTAAAAAAATTTTCAAAGGTATTGACCAATACTTTAAGAAGAATTATAAGTTCTCTTCTTTAATTACAGTAACATACTCTTTATTATTATCGAGTAATCTCCAAGCATAACAAGTTTCTTTAAATGTATTGTATAAAATGCTATTCACAGTGCGTATATCTTTATAACAAGTAGGTTTTTAAACTTTATTGGATAATATACATAAGTAGCATAATTTTCCAACTAATAGGGGCACAAAATAGATTCTTCCAATTATAATCCCATGCTTTCTTTTCACTCATTTTTTAATATCCTTTTTGAAGATATATTCTAAAGAAAAATCCATATAGGTTAACTTCCTTACATTTGGATCTTCTTTATTATTTTTCCATTCATGCAATAAATATTGTATCTTTATTTGTTTCTCAATTTTTATGTTAGACTGAAAACATATTTTAGTTTCTATAAGATTGATTTTTTATTAATTTCATCATTGACTAAATATTTGTATTAATTTAGTCTTTATGAGATTAAAAATTCTTAAATTTTAGTTTTTTCATACATGAGATGAAATATTGAATTATTGTACAAAATGACTAAAATTTAAGAATTTTTAATCTTACAATGACCAAATTGATATGAACTTTTAGTCAATAATTAAATTGAATAAAAAAATTAATTTGACAAAAATCAAAATAGATTTTTAGTGTAACATAAAAACAAGTGATTGTCAAAATTGATTTACACATAGCAAATCAAATTTAAATCTTTCTATAATTATTTTATAAATATAAATTGCATATAACACCATATATGTAATGTAAAATGAAATGATAAATAAATAAAATAATCTTAAAATTTAAAAAAAATTACGTTTTTTATACCTAGATCACATATATAATGTTTAATTAGTTAATGTACTCACTCAAATTGAATATTTATATCTGCAATAAATAACTTGATATAGAGTTATTACAAACCATATTTGAGGTAAATTGATTGATTAAGAAAGATTATTCAATTTTTATCAAATAAAAATATGCATAAAAATGTGAAGGATAGGTGAACAAACTACCTTTGCTTGATATCACAAACATAAGAATAAAGATGTTTTTGAGAGTTTCCTTATAGAGAAGGTATGGAATTTAAGGCCTTTATTTGATTTAAATTTCATTGCTCATTCCATACATTCAAAGCCTAAATGTTTACAACCTAAATCACTTTAGCTGCATGATAACTTATAAGCCCAACTTAATTGCACTAATGTTAGCAAGGCTTATCACTTTTAAAATAAGGCATCAATGTTATGACTTGCCTAAGCCGTGATTGGCATGAAATTTATTTCCCATTTTTCACTAGCTTAAACTTGGAATCATCATGTGGATTATAAGAAACAAACATATTTCAAACACATTACCAAAATTAATTATAACTAGAAATTTCCAATTCTATATATGTACTTTATTCTATAAGGCCACAAAATATGCCTATTTATAACTAACAACAACTATAGTTGCTATAATCAAGATGAAAATGGAGATTTTCACTCTTAAGCTACCAGCAGAAGAGGAGAAGCTTCCACAGACATATTTGAAAAGGTTAAACATTAAAATTATGGACTTATAACTCAATAAGTACACAATTCACTTAATAAAAAAATTCATGCCAACACTTCAATATGAGTGTCACATAATATCTTTTCCAATCATATAATTCCTTTACCTCAAACATAATTAATAATAGTAATAGCAATAATTAACAAGTAAAAAGTATATAAATCTTTTTCTGTCTCCTAATTATTTTTATTCTCTCACAAACTCATCCTTTTCCATTCCAGTTATTCCATATTATCCCTTATAAACAAATTCTTGAATCTAGTACTAATTCAATTATCATTTTTATCAATTGCCCTTTTCACATTTTCAATTATAATGTAATTTAATAACAAAAATTCCTTTTAGGAATTCATTATCACATTCATAAACAAAAATGTTTATAAGATCAACATTTAAATATAGAAGCTATATAAGTATACATTATCGTAAGTTATTACAAAATAACTAAGAACTAGGTATAGAGGAGTAATACTTGAGTAGAATTCTACCTTCATACTTAAGTATATACTTATTTATATGTAACCATAGAGTAATTTTGTTCACCATACTCAAGTATATACTTACTTGTGATTTGTCTAGAAAGCAACTCTAGATGTCATACTTGAGTATATCCGCTTATGGCCATTCAAAAAGCTCCAATTTTAAGATTCTTGAGTTTAAACATCCAAAAAGCAACTCGAGTGCCATATTTATTTATACTCGAGTATAATGCTTAAAGGGTAGTTGCAAAAAATTGTATATATGGTTATTTTTCCCTAAATCCAATTCATACACATCAATAGGGCTAAAAACTAACTCTAACTCATTATCTATAATTATTCTTACATTGTTAATACCAATATTTCATGTCATAACACATTTTATTAACATTAATATCTTAAATTCACAATAAAATAACATTTATCCTCAATGAAATGAAATCTTACTAAAACATTTCATTAAGTAAGTTATCTACATATAATGGTATAGAGGAAATGGCTAAGAGTAAATAAAAGGTCTATCTTACCCTATCCAAGTTAACACAAAACAAAATTAGAAAATTACCTTAGTCCCAATGTTTTCTAACAAAACTCAAGAAATTTTCATCTAAGCTATGTTCTTGCAAGGAATTACCTTTTTAAAGGATGATTGCTTGATGTTTCCTTAAATTTCCCTAGTTAAATCTTATTAAAACTTGTAGGAAATGAAATTAAAGAAGTGGAGAAAAAGAAAGAATCAGACAAGAAGGAGAAATAACTTGGAAATGGAGTGTTAGTGATATTTTAAAGGTTAAAAGAGTAATTTCATAATTTCAAAATGGCTTAAAAGCGATTTAGGGAAAATAGTTTCTAACTCTTATCTACACATGCCTACCTAAATCTAATTTCACATAAATCTTTTGTTAACTTAGTTCTCCCTATTTCATTATTAAATTGTATTGTACTTAAATAATTTCTTACCCTAAATACATTCATTAAATTAATTATTATATTCATACACACACACACACGCACACACACACACACGCACACACACAAGCACACACACAAGCACACACACACACACACACACACACACACACACACACACACACACATATATATATATATATACATACATATATATTTTTTACAAGTCTAGATGTGCTTTATAGTACAATGTGCCTTAAGTTTTAGAACCTTTAGTTTTACATATGGTATCATAGAATCTACCAAAAAAGAAACAATTGTAATATAAAAAAGAAATGTGCAATCCATAATTTAAATTTAAAATTCAAGTATGAATACTTTAGTTTCAAATATAGATCAAGGGAGATTAAATCCTTAGTTAATCATAAGTAAGAGCAAAAAAGTTAAATTTCATAGGAAAAAATTAGTTAAAAAATTAATTCGAAATTTTTTTTGAACATAAATAATGGGTTCCTAATTTATAGTGCAAATGTGAAAAAAAAAAGGAGTAAAGGTGGAGTCAAAGGTAGATGCACTAGATTAAATGAGTAGACTATAAAATTAAAGTATCAAAAAGGTAAAATAAACTACCAAAACTTAGAAAACATGAAAATAACATATTATTAGATAATTGCACACATAAGAAAATATGGAATGCAAATAAAGAAAATAATTGTTTAAATAATCCAAAAGAAATAATAAATATCACCAAAACTTCAAACAATGTGAAACTCATTGATAACATTGTAGATCATAAAAAATAATGGATCAAAATCAAAGCATTAAGAAGAATCAAAGCCAAAGCATAAAATAATGAAATGGCTTGAGTGAAGAGTTAAGTAGATGTGGTAATTGGAAACCCTAAGGCAAAACTACTCGTTACAAAAGCACTATTCATGCAAAAGAATGATATAAAATATAAGAAGTTAATATGTAGAAGAACAATGTAAAATATAAGAAGTTTAATATAGAATAGATATTAAAATTGATGCGTAACTATCAATACTGTTAAAAACATGAATATAAATATCAATCTAAAGAGAAAAATTTGCATCCAAACTCTTTATTATTTTTACTTAGATCAGGGAGGATTTACTTGTAAACATATATGATATGATTATAAATCTTGGTCAATTTTTACTTAAACATCTAACCAAATACTGTTAAATTTTAGTGAAAAATAATTTCATTGGATTATATGAAATGTACAATATTACATGCAGATAGAGAGAAGATGAATTATACTTGATGAATCCATATAAATTAGAATAATAGATGAATCACAATCACAATTAATACAAAACATGAATATTATACAAGAGTTACTCCTTCTATGAATTCTAGCTATGAATAAAGTATTTTAAGAACATAATCTATCATAAATGAAGTGTGAATAAATTAGCCTAAGGCTTAGAAGTAAAGACCTTTATTTATAAAATGTAATAGGAGATGAGATAACATATTGCTAAAAACCATATGTTATTGTATTTACACATTAGACTACGATTTGGATTTGATTGAATTATCATTCTAATTTGTACTAACCCTTTTATATGTCATGGCCTAAATCCAATTATGATAAGTGTAGATCTTGATACCCGATATCCACTAACTTTAATATTACTTCTACCCATGTCACCTATCAGATAACTCTATTCTTATAAGGATCCAAAATATATTTTCAATTTTATGAAAAAATAAATAAACTTTTTTCTATTTTTGGACACTTCTTAAGGGCTACTCATCCTAAATTATAAAACTTATAAATTTTCTCAAATATGACAGTATTATCAACATACAGAATATTAAACAATCTCAAGATATATGTAGAGATAAACAATTTAACATATCACATACTGAATTAACAAAATCTTTTTCTCTAGTTCTGATCTTAATCCAACTGTCAAAATCCTTTAACAATGTGGTTTTGATTTTCTATGGATACAACAAGCTTAGATATGCTCATTCTAACTTGAAAACATTTAAAATAAAATAAAGTGAATTGCAAGAACTCGATAAGTATATATCTATCACCGCCTTGTTAGAGATTAGTTTTATATATACAAATATAATAGTCGTAGGCTAATCATGTATTAAATTAGAAAATAATAATAAACTCATTTTCTAGATTTTTAAGATATACAAAACTAGGCTTTGAATTGATCATTTACCTGCATGTAGCTTAGATTTCATATTTCACAAATAGCTGTTAAGGCTTAATCACAATCGAATCATCACAATCATATAAAGTCCTTATAATTATATCAAATAATAATATTCAAGCTCAAATAAATATCAAAGTCATATTACAAGTCTCTGCCAAAATTTTTTTACTCGACTTTTACATCATTACCCCATCATAATTCATAATTTTTAATGTTATTTATGACATAATTCATAAATAATATATACATAAGAGCTCAGCTCTCATATCACAATTATTTTTAAAATTTTTTATGCGAAGTAACTAATTCATTATGGGGCAATATCGAGCATATAGCAATATATATACATATACAACAATGTTATCATGTTCATCCACATGACTGTAACATATAAATATCAATGAAATTTAATCATAGTTACTCGATAATTAGAATTACCATCACTATACTTTCTTAGTATGATCAATATAGATAATTAATAATACTCATGACTAATTATGAAGGTAATTCAATCATGAATTATGTTACACGATTGTACCATTAAGAGCTTTCACATGAATATAATATATATATATATATATATATATGGTTATGTAATTTGTACCAATTATAAGAAGAATATAATTCATAATATTTAAATAATTTTTTATTAAAATATTAATCTATAATAAGATATATACTCACTTAGTGACGCTTATTCTCTCTTGAAACTCTAAAACATCCATATTCATTTTTTCATATTTTCCTCATATTCAATAATTCACAAGAACAATTTATCAATAATTCAAATTTACTCATTTTCTTCCCAAATCATTATTAAAAAATCTAACTATAATATTTTAATTTTCTATGTTATAGTTCTATTACCTCTTTCTTGAGTTATCCATAGGAAACTAGAAATATGCTATTTGAAATCAAACTTACTCATGTGAAAATATTATCGTTTAAAGCTTTAAAAAAGCTCATTTGATACTATTTATTTATTCTAAATTATCTATCCTTTTTTTTAATAAAATTTATCATTGAAAAACATAAGAAATTCTCACATGTGATAGTTTTCCCAATTTGAAGTATAAAACAATCAAAATATTAGATTTTGATGATATAGATATACTTTAAATATGCTAGTCTAATAATCTTGAGCATAAAATCCTTGTCTTATTAATGTCATACCAAGTATCCAAATAATATGATAAAATAAGACTTTCTGAATCAAAATTAAATTTTCCATTATATGAAGATACAATACTTTAAAAGGCTTTAATTGTATAGTTCTATTGCTCTATAGTATAAAAATATTATTTTTCAAAAGTATTACTAAGAATTCATAATGTGCATAAGATAGATTTTCTTGAATCAAGTTGGAATCTTTTAATGTATGAAAATATAATACTTTACAATTATTCTAATCATTCTATTATAAATGGGTTTTCTAAGGTAGCTTTAAACACCTAATACTAGTAAAGTTGATGATATAAAAAGATTTTAGTTACATTATTTTAACACTCTATAACATGAAAATATCATTTTTCAAAGATATCATTATTTTTCTCAAAACACATAAAAATGATTTTTCTTGGATTAGACATCAAATCATCATAAGTATTAAAATTTTACAATATAAATATGCTCACCTATATCTAAAGTGTTTGACTGGAGCTCACCAGTGGTGAAATCATTTCAAAATGCCAGCAAATGATGCAAGATAGTAGCTCTAGTTGTTAGGTTAATGCCATGTCTCACAGCTTTCTATGTTCACTCTCCAGTAAACTTGTCAAAATAGGGTAACCCAACTCTACTAAGTTAACCTAATGAAAAAAAATTATACATCAGACCAATCTCAGGCTGAATTACTTTTTCATTAGGTGGGTCTAGATCGAGTTGTCATAATCTCAGTCTCAGTTTCAGTCTCAAATCAATATTTATTAAGTAGGTTCAAACATATTTTTATAATTCGTTATATATATATTTTTATTATTATATTATTATTTATTTATTTATTATTATTTATTAAATATAATTATATTTTATTATTATCACTTAAAATTTTATTATATATGTTAGTGAGTCATATATATTATATATGAAAATAAATATAAATTAAAATATAGTAAATATATGAATTTGCATATAATAATATATGCATTTAATAAGATAATTTAAATTTTATATTGATCAAGAATTTTATATTATATATTTATTTTACATTATATATTTGTTTCATTTAATAAAATAAATATATATTATTAAATAGATATTGATAAATTCCAAAGTATTATATATAAAAATAAACATGTTTAATAATTTATATATTATCAAATATATATATAAATAATTATATAAATAATATATTAATAAAAATAATTATAATAACTTATATATAATAATAAAAAATAAATAATAATGTATTATATTTTACATATGTATATATATTTAAAATTAATGTCAAAATTATTTATTTAAAATTTTTAAATAATTAAAAATTTTAATATAAAAGTACTAATTCAAATTTTAATATAATTATTTATTTTGATAAAATTATATAATATATATAGATAATATTATATATATAAATTTTTTAATTTTAATATGAAAAAATTATTTAATATTACTCATATATATAATTTTAATATTATATATATTAAAGTATGATTTTAATATATTAAAATTATCATTTTATTATCTATATAAAAATTAAATATATGATAATAAATTAATTATTTATTACTTATTACTTATTACTATTATTAGGTTAATAAGTTAATCTAATAACCTAATGGACCAATACTTACCAATCCCAATTTTTTATCAAGTCGGGTTAGTCAGTTCCAGTCTCAGTCTTTTGCTAGGTCGGGCCACTGTTATCATTTTTTGTACCAATCTTAGTCCTACTTTCAAGTTAGGCAAAATTATATCAGTCCTAGGTCAGCTCGTTAAACCTAATCCATTTTGACACCTTTACTTTCTGGTGGTTGCCTTAACTAGGAAAGGATGGCATCAATCAAAGCGACACATGGCAGCGCAAGGGGAAAAAGAAAGATGCTAGAGAAGAAGAAAGGAACTCAGGCTCCTTGCCATTACAATCCATTGTTCCCTGCATAAGGTTGCACAATTGAATGCTAAAAAAAGAGGTCGTTTGTAACGATGGCCATTGGAGTTAGTGATGGGATTGTTAGGAGTGACGACATTAACACAAAGCACTGCACGGGAAGGAGGAGAGAAAGGAAAGGAGGAGAAAGAGTGTAGGTCGGGATAATGTGTAAGAGAGAGGGACCAAGAAAAAGAAAAAAAGAGAGGAGAGAAAAAATGCTAAAAAATGAGATATGAGTTTTTATTTTGTGCGTTGCAATGCGTCGTAAGCCTAAATTTCCCTTTAGTCTCATCCATCTACTCTTATCATAAAGAATCCTAACTTTTTATTCCCTTTTTAAAAACTCATTTTTTTATAAAATTCTTACTTAAAATTCCTAAAAAATAAATATCTAAAGTTTTCATAATTTTTAAAAATAATTTATTCATTACAAGCATTTAATTTCGTAAATCTTTTCACTCAAAATTATTAAAACTATTTTCAATCAATGAGAAAATCCTTGCAAAAAATATTCAGACAAATCTCAAATCAATAATGGTCATATAAAAATAAGTATATTCCGTATATTATTATCGGTATCATTTTGATATTCTAGAACTTTTAAAAAGAAAGAGAAATTTAAAACTAAATATTAACTAATTAAATAAATAAAATTCTTTTATCTTCTTCTTTTAAACTATTTGCTTCGAGGCATAGAAATTTATACATTTTTAAATATTATTTTAGGATATTACATCACATTTCATTTTATTACCAAATTAACAAGTTGAAAATGAAAAGTCCAAGGAATACTACTAAAATGTGTGCGATAACTAGTTGCACCCCTGCACCTTCCCTCCTAACCCAATCCTATTTCTGGCCATTGAAGCAGTAGCTTTTAAGCCAATTGTGGAATCCACCCATCTGTTTAGACGGGAAACTACAAGCTGCCACATTCCACCCACTCTACCTCTTTTGGTTACATTTTTCTGAATCTATGTGGTATCTACTTTCTCTTTATTATTTTCTTGATGTTGTAAACCAAACCCAAATCCTTATAAAAATCTAGTTAATGTTGTTTCCATCAATTCAAATTAATTATTATTGGAAATGGCAGAAGTAGGTATACTTCTTGTGTAATCCACGTAAACAAATTTTGTTCTTACTTCTTATTTTGAAAACACAACTGTTTTCTTACTGACTACATGCAATCAAATTATTGAACTTTGATAGCTCCTGAATAAACAATTTTTTTTTTTAATTTTTGATTGGTGAACTGACTTTGTTTAGGTGTGATTAAGCTATCATCACATAACATGCCGCATAAGCAGATGTTACTTGTGAATAAATAGAAATTTAAATTCTAAAAAACAAACTGAAAATTTGTTTAATATTTTAATTTCTATAATAATAACTTCTTTTAACTACCATTTTATTTGTGCGATAAAATAAAGGATTCAAATTTAATTTATTATCGATATAAATTAATTTTATATAATTATTTAATCATATTTTATCATATTATTAAAAAATTATTAAAATTATTTTTCTATTAGTAAAATTTTTTAATTAATATTAATTTTTTAAAATATATCATTTTTTTATTTATTAATTGTATAAAATATTTTACATTAATAATAAATTAAATTTTAATTAAAAAATAAAAAAATTAAATTAAATTTATTATTAGTATAAATCATCTTTATATTATCATTTACTATTATTATATAAATAAAAAATTATTAAAAATTTTTTTATGATCAAAATTTATTAATTATCTTTTTAACTAAAAAAAAAAGAGTAGAAACCCGAACTCGTTCAAAGTTTCAAATATGTTGATATATAGTACTTTATTTTACCCTGAAACTTAAATGTAATTTTCATTTATGATTTTGATTTCACAACTCTGTCATCACAATTACTAAGCGTAATTCACAATTTGTAAGTCAAGATGGGTTGACCAGAGAGACCTCTGTTTTCAAAGAACAACTTCATATTATTTACAAAGACACATAAGTATTTTAATAATTCCATGGCTTAAAAGTCTCAACGCATAATTAAAAACTTAATTAGATGACCAAAAAGTGGATGGGTATGACAAAGAGTGTAATGACTTCCAAAGCAAATATAAAATTTAGGTTAACTGTTGATTTAAAATATAAGACTCCGATTAGCCAATAAAGAAAACACAAGACCTAAGGAGCGGTGCCCGTTAGATTCAACCATTAATCGGTTAAAATACCGAATTATGTAAATTTTTAAAACAATTTACCGTTTTACGGTGGGTTGGAAACATATTACCAGAATACGCAGGGCGCCATTCAAATTGGCGCCCCTGGAGGTTGGAGGCGCCATTCAAAGTGGCGCCCTCTCCCTTGGAGGCGCCATTTGAGGTGGCGCCCTCCAGGGGGAGGCGTCATTTTGACTGGCGCCCTCCGTAGGGCGCCAAAAAATTTGATTTTTGAAATTTAAACGGGAGGCGCCATTTCATCAGGCGCCTCCCTCCCTATTTATATGCATTCCGCCTCCTTCCTCCTCCAAACCCTCGCAGCAGCCTCCTCTCCCTCGCTCACCCTCGCAGCAGCCTCCTCTCCCTCGCTCACTTCGCAGCAGCCTCCTCTCCCTCGCTCGCATTTTCGCAGCAGCCTCTTCTCTCAAACCCTCTTACTTAGAAGCCATTTTACAGGTCTACTTTTCTTTTTTGTTCATCAGCCATCATCCATTCTTATTTTTGTACATTGCATTTAGAATCATTTTTTACTTTGGAGCAAATCTGATCCCAGTCAACTCTCATTTGATTAGTATATTTGTAATTTTTATTATTATGCCATATATTTTTTTAGATTAATTATTATGATTTATGATTTGAAGTGATGATTAAAGAGTTAGGAATAGATTTCTGTTATAATTTATAAATTTTATTTATTTAAGTTTTATTATTTTTTGTATTTATATTATAATATTTATTTTATGTTAATATTATGATTTATAATATGAAATGGTGATCTTGGATTTAGAAAAGATTTAAACAGATTTATATGATATGTGATAGTTTATATTTTTTACTGATTGGTATTTTTATATAATTTCTGTATGTATATTATAATTTATATTTTATGTTGGTTATTATGATTTACGATGGGAAATAATGATCTACGATTTAGAAAAAAATTATATAAATATATGTGATTTGTGATAATTTATAGTTTTTATATAAATATATGTAATCTATGATAATTTTTGTCATAATTTATAAATTTTATTTGCTTAAATTTTGATAATTTCTGTATTTATATTATAATATTAATTTTATGTTAATTATTATGATATATGATGTGAAGTGGTGATCTAGGTTTTAGAAAAAAATTTATACAAATTTATATGATATGTGCTAGTTTATGTTTTTCACTGGATAGTATTTTTAAAATTTCTGTATGTATATTATAATTTATATTTCATGTTGATTATTATGATTTATGATGGGAAACGATGGTCTAGGATTTAGGAAAAAATTTTATAAATATATGTGATCTGTGATAGTTTGTGATTTTTATTGGTTAGTGTTTGTAGATTTTTTACATTTATATTATAATTTTTAATTTATTTTGATTATTATGGCTTATAATGTGAAGTGATAATCTAGGATTTAGAAAATATTGAAAGTTTAACATAATATATTTATTAGAAAACTGACATGTTATTGACAATATTTTTTTTACAATCATTAATTATATTTTATATTTTATGATAATATCTTAAGTTTTTATTAATGATATTTTTTAAATAGTATATTTTGAGTTTAAAATACATCAACTTAAAGTTCTCGGAGGGTTTACAGTTCGTACATAATTTATTTTTCATTTCATGTACCTTGCAGATGATTTTTGTTTCTATTTCTTCAATCATTGTATTAAAAGTTGAAATAGAAAAGATTGAATAATATTAATTTTATATAATATCATATTTTTTATGCGTCAAGTTATTTTTAATGATCAAATATGTTTTTTTTAGGAATTTATGTTATGGAAAACGCTGACTGAAATAACTAACTATATATTTTAGTTTCAATGAGATGAGTTAGGAATAAAAATTAATTATTTTTTAAAATTCATTAATATTTTATCGATATAAAAATTCAAACAATATATTTTAAATTGAATATACATCAATAAATTCATTAATATTTTATCCTGTATTTGATTGGCATACTCAGGAGCAGGGATTAGCACATGGTGACATGATGACAGATGACTCAGAGATTGCAGATAGAGGTAGAGGTAGAGGCAGAGCGGGAGCCAGGGGTAGAGGCAGAGCAGGAGCTGGACGTAGAGCAGACACAGACACGGGGGATGTTACTCCCGAGCCTGCGCAGAGGGTTAGTAGATACGACCGCCACATTACCGATCCTGGATGTGGGACTGGACATCACTTGCGCAGACATTAGCCGCATTTTCTATGTTTTTTGTATATTTCTATATTTGTGTACATTTATCTTACTACTTTATTGCCAGACATCAACAATTAAGATGACTTTACTACTTTAGTGCCAGATATCAACATTTAGGATGACTTTACTACTTTATTGCCAAACGTCAACATGCAGGATGCTTCTAATTACTACCACTTTTTTAATTGCTTGCGTAGGAATAATTACAAATAACAATAAATCACGAAGATCATTGCAATATTTAATTTTAATTAAAAAATGATGATAAGGACATCTCCCACATATAATAACTAATATTATTAATTTTTACGACTAATATGGATAAATAATATCATAAAATCTAATTAATTAAATTTTACAAATTACAAGTTTGTTGGGTAGGCGCCAGGTGAAATGGGTAGGCGCCTCCCAGTCCCATAAGTTATAAACTTAAGTTTGTTGGGTAGGCGCCAGGTGAAATGGCGCCTCCCCAGTGAAATTTGCTACAGCGAAGGCGCCATGTTAGAAGGCGCCTTCATCTGGCGCCCTGCGTATTTTGGTAAATAGTTTCAAAACTGCGGTGAAGCGCAAAATAATTTATGAAATAAACGTATTAGCCTATTTTAACCTATCTATTCTTTTTTTATTTATCGTGTGAAAGTAAATAAATAATATTAATTATCATACTTTCACAAAAATTCATGTCTCTAGGGTGCACAATCAACACAGTCACCGCCGAATTAATTTAGAAATGAGGAGCAAGGGTGTCATGGACCAAAAGTGCCATATCGCCTGTCGTTCCTTCCCTTCAGCGCGAACGATGCCATTTCGTCTAGCGTACCTCTACACGTCATTTGGCGTCTCTCTATTGTTGTTCATATCTTCTGTACTTATTTCGATAAAATGTATCGAGTGAACGATGAAACGAATAATAATTTCTTAAAATATAATTAATCGGTATTTTTCACTCTCATTGCCAAAATATTTTATCATTCTGATGAAATAAAAAATATCTAATTCATGTTGTAATTCCGATTTCGTTACAAAATAAAAAGACTATTGAAACGAATTAATCAGATTTTTTTAAATTTTTAGCTATCTATCTTCAATCTCGCCAGTTTGCATTCATTCTGTCACAAAATAAATAAAATTTTATTCAAATAAATACAAATGGACAGGCATATTATTGGAATAAATGTAAAATAAGAAAAATATATTTATTACATTATATTTCTTTTCATTTTTAGCTATCTTCAACTTTGTATATAAAAAATATTTTAGTATACTCAATCAATTTACTTATGTGTAATAACATATTAAATAATCACTTGTAATAATATAATTCCAAGCGTTAGAAGTTTATAATTTTAAAAATTGATAAAAATTAACTGTCATTACATAAAATTTTGAGAGACATTAATGTAAATTATGTAATTATTCTTTGTTGATCCTATATTTTTTAAATAATATTTAATTATTTACTAAATATTTATTATTTTAATTCATTATATTATTATCATTAACTACTTTTTTATTTAATTTCTATAATAAATTTATGTATTAGATATCAAAGTGGAGTTAACATATTTTTATATGACATTAAATATAATTATAAAATAAGTAATTTATTTTCAGTTTACAATCATATATTATTTATTTTTATAATTTTTATTTTCAAATGATATCAACATTAATTAATTTCAAAAGAAAAAAATGGAAAAATTTGAAAAATGAAAAAATTTGACCGAGGGCGCCACCTTGAATGGCGCCACCTTGAATGGCGCCCTCGGAGAGCCCCAGAGGTGCCATCCAAGATGGCGCATCCACCCATGAGGCGCCACACCAAATCGCGCCTCCCGCCACCGTGCGCATTTCGGTAATATGTTTCGAAAAAACAATAAATCGGTAATAAATTTTAAAAATTACGTTATTTTGGTATTTTGGCCCCATTAATCACTACGGTCAGCGATGGCCCCAAACAGGGCTCTGTCCATGAACATGGGATGATAAATGCATAAACTTTTTTTTTTTTTTAGAGTTTAAATGCACAAACTTTTCTTCTCAACAAACCGGACGGTTCTTAATTAACAAACATAGATATTTTTAATGATCAAGTGGGGCACCTCTTTCGGTTTTTTTTTCCCTCGTTCAGAGAAGGAAAATGATAAGAAAGAGCTTAAAAAGAGGTAAAGAAAAAGCAATAACGAGTGAATAAAAGAGAAGGAAATAAAGAAGTTGCCATTAGCAAGGACTGAATGAATGAGAATCATGTGAACTGCCGCCTCCCCGTCTCTCTTTCCTTCTGAATCAACCAAAAGCTTAAAACTTAGAAAAATCCCGCTAACCCCTTTCTGTATTTTTTATCTGTTTTTTGTGCAATATTCTGAAAGGAGATTCCTGTATCGGCTCCAATGGCTACAACTGCTTCGAGGTTCATTAAGTGTGTGACTGTTGGAGATGGAGCTGTCGGGAAGACCTGCATGCTTATCTGCTACACTAGCAATAAATTTCCCACTGTATGTTTTGCATTTTTCCCTCTTAAGATCTAACAGAGTCTTTGCTTTTTTTGTTGATATTTACATGTTTTGCTTGTCTGCAATTTCCATAAAATTAGGCATCCCCAATTTGCGGCTTTTCTCTTGATCATAATTTTTTTTATGAAAAAGATGTCTTCTTTCTGTGTACGGGTTTGCGCTGGCGCGCTTGCTTGCAAGTTGGGAAACTGGGGATACTGTAATTCCGTAATTTTCATTAGAAAATTAAGGGTAGAACCTACTTGTCGTATAATTCACTAATTGTTGCTGTTTCTGGTTCTGTTAATTTCTATATTTGAGTCCTTGACTGAATTTGGTTCCCTCCATGCTTAAATTTCTGCTTGGCGGTCGATTATCAGGACTATATTCCCACGGTGTTTGATAACTTCAGTGCAAATGTGGTCGTTGAAGGAATAACAGTGAATTTAGGACTCTGGGACACAGCTGGTATATTTTCATCCTCTCCCATCAGTATTTTGAATAATACATACAGAAGAGAATTTTTCAATGGGGAAAATTTTTATATTTACCGTTTAATTTATTATGCGCATGAAACAGGTTTGTAGAAAGGTTATTACGTTTTTATTTGCTTCCAATAATTTTCACAGGGCAAGAGGATTACAACAGATTGAGGCCTCTGAGCTACAGAGGGGCTGATGTCTTTGTCTTGGCTTTCTCTTTAGTTAGTCGGGCAAGCTATGAGAATGTGCTAAAGAAGGTATATGTGAAAAATCTGTATTTGGTAATTTGACATGTCTTGCAGATTTTTATTTCATATGCTGATTTGTATACAATGGCCAGTGGATCCCTGAACTCCAGCATTTTGCCCCTGGTGTTCCTGTGGTACTAGTTGGCACCAAATTGGGTAAGTCGTCAAGCTTTGAACTCAACACTGATCTCAACCCACTGCTAATTTCTCTCCTTGATTATATGATGTTAAAGCATAATTCCTACATAAATCATGATCCAAATATGAGGAACCTGAAGTTCCAGCAATCGGCCTGTATAGATTTATATCCTTTGACTGGGGTCTTGTCATAATGGAACAATTGCGCTCCTGTTCCATAGAGTTGCAAGATATCTGGTTTGATATAATTCATTAAAAATCCGCATAAGAGAAGATTAAATGATTTAAGTTTCAGTTATGGCTTGTTTGGGAGTTAGGAAAAGGGCAGGGAAGGGAAGGACTGAGAATCACTTTCTATTTTTATTTCATTTCTTGAAGGATGGCTTCCCTTTTCTCTCATTTCCCTCCATTCTTCGCCATCCAAATAGACTGTTAGTCTTCCTGAGTGAGAAGCGGAGACATTAACAATAGCATTGCCATGCAGTGGTCTGGAGCCAAGGTTTTCTTGAGAGGTACTATTTGGCGTGTGATGGCCAATATAATCAGAATTGAATATATGTTTTTTCTTCAATTGGCAGTTTGTTAATTTACAAATCGAGAGTGTTTCACACATTGGAGTTTCTCAACGAATTAACAACCTCTTCTGTTTCTCACAAAAGAAAATGTACGACTTATCAAATTCTGACTTCACTTGTGATGCCAGGATGAACCTTATAGCTTTTACTTGTGGGTTATATTTCATTTGAAGTTCCTATTTGAAGCAAATCAGTTGGATGTGAAATTTTGTTGACTTCTATGCCATACTTCCTTCATGATGAACATGTAGATCTCCGAGAAGACAAACATTATTTGGGTGATCATCCTGGCTTGGTACCTGTGACTGCTGAGCAGGTATAGTGTTTACTCCCCTCGCTGGGTACAAAGTTCACTACTTTATAGTCAACAGTTGGTGTTTAGTGAAACTATGAGCTTTCATTCGTTACCAGGGTGAGGAACTCCGTAAACAGATTGGGGCAGCATATTATATCGAGTGTAGCTCAAAGACTCAGCAGGTAAGTTATACTTTGTACTAACATTGTATTTTTACCAGGGTTTAATGCCTTAACTTTCGGCTATGTATAGACAAATACATTGCATTTTATCAAAGAAAACTAAATCAACTCCCTAGTGACGAAGCATTATGCTGGATTTGTCACCAATGGGTGAGTAGCTAAATATGCTTCAGAAATGGTATTTCGAGTACTAAGAATCAAGAATGCAAGGCCAGAAAATATTTTATTTTAGAAAGGAACATTATTGAAGCGAAGAAGGTGTGCAGAAATGCAAGTCAATTATGCACAGAAACCATATTATTGACTTGAGCAAAGACAATTATTTTGCTTATAGATTCTCGAGCAAATGATTCTAACTCACCCCAATGCTTGCTTAGGATAATATGATCTAAGATGGTGTTATACTGTTGATAAAATCTGCCAGTAATTCCTACTAGATGTTTGATACCGTATCTTCATTTTTTGCAAGATAGCAGTATTTGTTAGCATTCAATTACCCTTTTTTTAAAGCAAAAAAAGTCCTGCTGAAAATGATCTAATTTTTAATGCAAATGCAGAATGTCAAGTCAGTCTTTGATGCTGCAATCAGGGTAGTCATCAAGCCACCACAAAAACAGCACGAGAAGAAGAAGACGAAGAAAAAATCCCACAGCGGATGCCTCCTGTCAGTGTTTTCATTGCACATTATCTAGCATTGTTTCATTCTTAGTTGTTTGACATTGCAAGCATGCACAGTGCTTTTGTAGTTGGAACTATTTCTATATAATCAGAATTCTGGCAATTCCATGTTTCCATTGACATCATAACTCGTTTTCTAATTTGTTTGTTTTGAAATGCAGAAACATTGTCTGTGCAAGGAATCTTGTTCGTCATAAGTGAAACAAGCCTTGAGGAGGATATTGCTGTCGAAATTTTAAATTGACTTGCTATAGCTTCTTACATGTGATTGTATTTAATCTAGATAGGCTCATAAGACGGTCTTGATTGCCTAGCATATATTGTAAAGAAAGGACGTTGTAAAGCCCTTTCATTGGCTAGATACAGTTTATCCCCCTTGGTCGTTATATCTAGTTATGGCTTAAATGTAAATTCCAGTAGCAAATAATCTAGCATCGAACAGGGCAAAGATGTTTATGCAAACTATTGTCGTAAACCACATAAATGGGAATATTAGAAGTTAAACTCTATATTAATGGGGCTTATTATTATAGTGAAATAATGCCTCCGTCAATTTTATTTCTTATTCTTAGCAGGAAAATCATGGCTTCTTCTCTATACAGAATAATTTTCTTCATGGTGCTCTTCAAATTTCATTCTTCCTTGTTGAATGAAAACACATACACAGAGAGAGAGAGAGAGAGAGAGAGAGAGAGAGAGAATTTTTAAATAACAGATATACCCGTCTTTTAATGTGAAATCTGAAACATTCTAACAGGAAAATTGTTACACGATCGATTTATCCACAAGTTGGCTCACATTACAAAACATGATAACCACACATTAAGGCGAATTCGTTAAGGCCAACAACAGACAAGTCCACTCCTCTAAATATTGTTTTATGAACCAAACATGAGTCCAAAAACAAGCTCAGCTCTCCCTAAATATTGGTTCCAAAAAAATTGCCTCAAGCAAGCAGTATTGAACCCGTGAAATTAGAATTGTAGAAACCATAGTTCACCAACATACAAACAACGGCATCGGAAACAGATAGACTGGAAATTCTCATAGAGCATTAATCATTCTCTTCATCTCAGCAGACCTCCTCGGATCTGGTTCTTCAATGGCTCTCTCAGTGAGCACATGTTTGATTCGGCACATTGACTTCCTCACCTAATTTCACATCAAAAAGGCTATTATTATTAATAACCAATGGACAGCAAGCTATCAAGAAGACAGGTGAAGTAAAGGCAAAAGGGACTCCCAACCAATAACCACAATACGCACTCAAATATTCAATATTCCAATCTCCTCCTTTTTCTCTCGTAACAAAAGGCAGAGTGGAAATCAAAGGACTTGCCGGATATATAGATAATGTCTATTTTTTTCCACTTAATGTCAAAGGAATACTGTATGTATGACTGTGTTGATTTTCTATTCTGACACTCATCCACCACTCCAAAACTTTGTAAATCAATGAATAGATATAGTTGACAAATGCACACGTGCTATACAAAAATATAGCAGGCAACAAAAGACACAAGGAGCAGGAGGAAGAAATGAGGCCAAATAGTGTGTCAAGGAACAGAATTTCCACCAGAACCTTGATCATCTGAGTGCATAGCATAGGATATTAGTGGCCACTGACTAGTCACATGCTGGGGTATCTCTGATATCACAAGTTATAACATAAGTATTACAATCTGACACTGCCTTTACCTAGAAGGCAGAAGGCTATTAGTTGTACCAAAGTGCAATGCCCGGCAGAAAATAGAAAAGAAAGATACAACCATCAAACATAAGGCTGTAAATTATTAAAATAAGATAGTTACAAAATGGATCGTGAATGAAATAATGAAAAAACAAGCTGCCAAGAGAGTGCAGAAATTTGAAGTTACCTTCGGGATGCGCTCTGGGTTAGAAAAACGTAGGTTCTGCGCATGAAGCATCTGGCGTTGAGTCATCAACATGTTTTTCTCCTTTAGTAACACATACCATAACTTATGAAGATCGTCCCAAGACTTCAGACGCAATTCAGAGGCCTTCCAGCTCCGACCTAATGATATGGCAAAAGATAAACTCTTCTATTAGACTTTAGACCCATAAGATGAATGATTAAAAAAAAAGGCTAAATAGCTAATCACATGCATCAAAATAAAATGGACAAGTAAGCTAGTGTGAATTGACTCTAATTTGAATTGCATTTTCTCAAATTAAAACAAAAATAGTTTGATGCAATCATAATACTTCCTCAAAAAGGATATCCTCATATCTGAAATCACTACACCAACACTTCTTGTGATACCTCAGGTAATTGAGGATATTTGTCCACAGACCCATTTACATCTCAACAAGTAGAGCTTCTCCTTTTTATGATTTTTCTTGCTTAGTAGATTATTGTCTAACTTCAAAAAGGGGAAGAAGAAAAATTCTTTCTAGATGAAAGTTTCTATTGCAGTAAAAACCCACAAATTTTTGGAGTGTTGCATTTACCTCCATTTTTTAGCACTTTTATGTCCAATGAATTAAAGGCCATTGCTATTTAGTATCAAGCTGTAAATCATACAGAAGGAAACAATCTTGAATTAAAAAAAATAAAAAATAAAAACCCCACGAGTAAAAGTGAGAAGAACAACTTCATACCATAGACAACAGGTTTGTCATCCTCTGGGCTCCTATCTACCTCAAAGAACTCCTGAAGAGGGTTATGGCCTTCCCTAGCAGCAGTTGCGGCAGCAGCAGCTGCAGAGGCAGAAGTTTCTGATTTAGCCGCTGCAAATAATGCTCGTCCAAATACTCTTGGCAGAAACATGATTGTGAATAAATTTCTGCAGGATTGTACACTGTAAGAAGACGGGAGTGAAAAGGCACTGACGACATTTACATGCATACAACCAAAGTTGTCAATCAATTTATTAAAAGAAAATGTTGGATATTCCATGAAAATTGAATTGATGAACAAAATCATAAATTCTAAAAACTCATAATATGTAAGTGTATTACAGAAACCAATTTAATGTTAATAATAAAGAGACTTTACTGCATGACTTCTGACGTCTCAAGTCACCAAAAGTAAAAAACACAACTCTATCCAATAGGACACTTTGGGCGACAGCTCTTTGTTGAAAAATTCTGGGATTTCCTGCAACCATAAGCTTCGAGACACAGCATCATAAGCACACTTCCGCAGGATTTGACCATCTTTCGTATTACCGAAAGCTCTGAAATGGGAGGACTAGAATTGATCCTGGGTAACTGGACATACCCCCCGCTCTCCCACAACACAGTATTTAGACCGTTACCAAATTGTAATCCAATTGATCATCACTTCAACTCGCTGCTTGATTCCTTGAGAAAGTTACAGTACAATAATCATAATCACCACCGTTTACAAACAATCCCCAATCAGGAATTTCAGCAAACACGTCATGTTCATTTCAAAACCAAGCAACTGAACATGTTGAAACGACTACCCAGAGACAAAACAACATTACAGTAGCCATATGGAAGAAAATTCAAACAGCCCAGAAATTTTAGCCAGGACAACAGAGAATCCGAACAGGTCTTACCGTAAATCTATAAGCTCTCGCGTTTGCCTTCTCGCCTGCGACAATACTGCAAGTCTCTTCCAAACTCACAAGCTGCGAGGTGGTAGAACGAGGCATGTTGATGAATGTTATGCCTCCTCCCAGCCCAATAAGCTCTAGAAGCCCAAAGAGCGAAATGCGTGGTTAAATGTTTATGTCTCCACCCAGCCCAATGGGTGATTGAAGCTCATTTGTCTCATTTTCCTTTATCCCATTCGAGTACCAGCCCTAACACATAAATATTAGAACCAAAATAGATTATCCAAAAAGTCCGAACACAGTAAGATGACCCAATCAAATTTCTTTTTCTCGAGAATGAAATAAAACAACTAGTAATGGCATTTGTATGATGCGGAGGAAGAGAATAATAAGGCAGGTGGGAATATAATTGAGGTTGGTAGGGAGGGCACCTCGGAAAGTCAGAAATGGCGTTCTATCACTACACAACAGTAAAAGCCCAACGCTTGTTCGGTGAGACGATCCCTTCTCATCTGTCCTCCTCATACAACTGGGGCTTTCCCGATGACCCCATTGCACATGACACTATCATATATAAGTATATCCCATGTGCGGCTATAGAAAACTTTACGGGTAAGAAATTGAATATTTTTATTAATGATAAAAATACTAAATTTTTTTCAAAAGGTGGAATTCTTTGTAACGTTACCTTACATACAAATGTATCATTTCTAACGCATAACGTTGGTATACTTCCTTTTTTTTATTATTATTCTCAATTTAAATTAGATGGGCGTCGTATAAAAATTAAGTTGCATTTTTAGTTCAACGAATGACAAATTCAATAGTATCAAATGTCATTTCGCAACAAGGGGTGTTGACAAAAAAAAAATTATTTAAAAGAAATAAAACTACCAAAATGTTACAGGAGTTGTTATATGTCTGGGAGTTATGTAATGCGCGGGCATTTGTTTCTCTTTGACCTGATTATTAGTGTCAATTAATGTTATTTCAATATTTATTATTTATTTATTTTTTAATTATGCACATAACAAGGACTAAATTAAATCAAATTAATTCCGCATATTTTTAAAATAGTAAGAAATTAGGAAAAAGGGATGTGAAAATGTGAGAATAAGATGAACATTTTTCAATTTTTTTGAGCCATGAAGCACTTTCCATTGGAATGACGGATAACGGAAAAAATGAAGTAAACATAATACAACTCTCTTTTCTTTAAAACCCTACCGAATTTTTTCTCTCTCAAATGAATCATTAACCTTTACAAGAATCAGAAAGGAACGACAGCAACAGCAACACCCATGTCTCCTAACTTGAACATTGAAAGGTCACAGACTCACAGGAGCACCTTCAGTGAACTGATAGCAACGCCCACGTTGTGTCCTTTGTCTTCTTTCGATCATCACCTTCCTTTATTTTCATCACCCACAATGTTTTCAATCATTCTTTTCCATACTATGAACTCTTTCCACCGTCACCATTTTTTCTCAATCCTAATCCCTTTGATCAAGCTTCGCAGATCCAGCCATTTTTTTAATTAACGCCCATTAATGTGCTTAACCGAAAATGCAAGACCCCACCAATATGATTATGACATTTCTTAAAGCACAAGAGAAAAGTGACTTAGATACAGTAAGCTTACGAAAAGGACAAGCTTATTGCAGCTCAAATCCTATAGTTTGATTCCCAAGTTTCATTTTCCCTTTGTCCAATGAAGAAAAGTTGGCAGTGGGACCAACCAATATGTCTCCAACTAATCTTTCAATATCACATAATTCAATCAATCATGTGGCATGAGAAAATTTTGAGGGAAGGCAATCATTTTCAGATATGTCAAAGATTATTTTCTGCTATACTTGCTAACTTATCCTTCGGAGTACACCAAAAATTCGAATTCTTCACTTTTCAACCGAATGCCGTTGGTTAGATTATAGAAAAAATTTATGGTGTATATATTATTTATATAGTGATATATCAATATATTATAAAATTTAATCATTGAGATATAATGGTATGATGTATAAAATTTAATTATAAAATATGATAAATTTAATATATAGTTTAATTTAATAATATATTAATATGTAGTACGTTACCAAATCCTCTTTCAAAGTTATGTTTTGCAATCACATGATAGGATGGGCCAGCTCTGCAACATGCCCTGGTTATCGTTAGCTTGTTCTAACTTAACAAGTGTTAATCTAATGAATAATCTAATCTGACTCATGTTGAGTAGTATACTATAAACTTTTGAAATGATATATGCATGTAGCACGTCAAAGATAGTGTACAGTCAATTCTTTCTTTTTCAAGTCAATTCGTGCAACTAATGTTTCGAACGTTGGAGTTTGAAATTGAGTACCGCTCTCATGCCATTCTACTAACACGTAAAACTGGGAAATTCATCCCACCTGAAATTAAAAACATTGGCCGCCATTTTATTTGACATAAATCTTCTAACATTACCTAAAATATTGTTTGTACGATATAAATTTGAGTACCCAGTATGAGTTCGATTATGTGATACAACTTCAAGTATTAGCAAGGATCATCGGATTATTTATCATCACATTAATATATAATCTTCTCTTCTCTAAATAAATGGCATTTTAAATACGTTTTCACTCTCATTCGTCTGACTTTGATTATGTTGTTTTATTTTTTTAAGTTTTGAAGATCGAGATCGACTTGTCTAACTTCCTTTATTTTTTTTCATGGCAAACCAAACATATTAAATTTCTAGTAAATAAACTCTACATTGTTCAAGAGCTTCTTTGAAGAGTTGTGTCGGTGAATTTGATTTTGTAGCAGAGTTTTGGAGGTCGTGGGGGTGGAGGGCTCCATTTTGATTCGTTTTTGCAGGGCAGAAACTCCTCTGCAAATACAGATAAGGTACGAGACGCACACACGATAAATTCACTGACTCTGGGCTCCGTTTGCTTTGATGGTTGGTAAAAAAATAATTATAAAATATTATAATGATAAAAAAATTTATATATGAAATATAAAAAATTTGATGAAAAATAATTTTAAATTTTTTTTAATTATTATAATTTATAAATATTATTTTATTATTATTAAATATAAATAAATATAATATTTCTTCTTATATATATATATATAAGAAAATTTTATTTTCTTATAAAGTTATATTCCCAAATACAAAGACAAACAGAGCCTTGTTGAGTGCACTTTTCGGTTACGTCTAACAAAACGAATCATCCCCATTTGTATGCCTTTCCAAATTGCCATCCCTTTACATACAGGCCATTTGCTTTCCGCAGAGAGCACGCAAACCATAAAGGATACTCACAGAAAAACAAACTCCTCCTCCCTGCGTACAGCATTTGCTGTTATAAGACAAATTTAAAACCCAACTTACCTTAGCTAGATTGTATCTCTTCTATAGGAAAATTTGGACGAGAAAAGAAGATACCGTATATGATTATTATACATGAACGAATTATACTTTTTTTTTAATTGTACATGAGTATTGTTTATAATAACAATTTTAAACAAAAGGTTCAAGAGATTTTGTTGAAAAAAGTGGGTGATATTAATATATTCTATTATATTTCTATGTATTAAGTGGATTGGACTGTTTAATTGTGATCCAGCTATTAAGAGCAGAAAGAAGGAGTCTTCACTTTTCCTTCTCCCACTAACTTCATTATTCTTTTATGTTCCCTCATTTTGTCATCATATTAACAACCAAAAGCAAAAGTATAACAAATTAATTATTCGTTCATTGTATCTTGCACGAAATGTTCAAAAAGGTACTGTGATATCTAAATTTTTTTTTTATATAATTTGGAAACTTACCAACACCTTAGTTAATTTTTTTTTCTCCTTGGGTATCCTTACACTATTTTTATTAGATATGAAATCAGTAGAAATAATAAATAGTAAATTCGGTGCTTCAAAAAACTGAATTCAAAATCCTTTTAACGTATTCAGTATACATTGAAATTTAGCTTATTTTTACTAAATGAATTAATTATTAATAATTTTTTTATGAACCCGGATTATGTACGAATTAATTCTAACTTAGAAGGAATTATTTCCATTCCGAGAATTCTTCCAGAACTTTCATTATGATATATGAGAGACCATGAAAATGGAGAAGAGGATATGACGATTAGCAATTGATCGCTGTTGCGGATAAAAAGGAAAAAAAGAAAAAAATTAAACAATTTCAAACTATGTGCATTGTGACGCCACCAGTAATAATTTACTTTCAAATCTTTATGCCGCTATTACAATTATAATTATAAAATAATTTAAAAGAGAGTATATATGAGCATTGTCGGTACGTTTGCTTTAAGTAATTTCATTTTTTCTTTCATTGTGAGTTTCAATTACTTCTTTTCCACCTATAGTAATGATTACATGGGGTTGGGATATTTTTCAAATGGGGCGATCATGTTAGTTGTTGTGAGAAAAACATATTATAAAGTGTTGTTTAAGATTTTTTATCATTAAAAATTGGAAAAACTTGTTTACATCTTTATTTAATTCCTACATCACTTATATCAATTTTTATAATATTTTAATACTAACTATCGCTGATATAATTTACTCTATAATAAATAAAATAAAACTCGGCGCAAATCAAGAGTACAATTGGCATACAAACATGCAAAAGGCGACTTGAGCTGCCTTCTGGGCTTACAACATTCGCAAACGACGTTGCTTGCTACTCTGCGTGTTCCATTTCAGGGGACCCACCAACGTACAGACATCTGTTTCTCGCTGTAATTTTACATACTGTGTCGGTGGTGGACCACCGTTGTTGGGGCTTCCCCTTCGTCGCCCACCGCACATTACCGAATGACAACATTGAACAAACAGGAAAAATCTTACATTCCAACGTAAACGGGAAAATGTTTGTTAAGAAAGTAATTAGTCAAGAGAGAGAGGAGCTCCAAGCTTATACATACGAATACGCTCGTAAAGAACAGAGAGAGAAAAGGACTTCGCTGTCTGGTAGATGTAGAAAATGAAGCTAAATGGTAGATAGAAAGAGGGAAGGGAGGGGGAGAGAGAATCTTCAGTTTCCTGTTCATACATCAATATGCACCCTATAACGTTTCTCCTAACACTGGAGTGGAGTCCGCTTTACTCCACACAGCATCTGGCTTCCTTTCCTTTCTCTCCACTTTTCACTGAAAACATTTTGTGGGTTGTGGGGTACCTCATTTTTTGACTTTATAGTCCATTTCTTTACTCAAAACATTGTTTGAAAAGGTACTTTTCTCATCTTTTTCTTGCTAATTTTCGCAATTATTGCAGCTCCCTATTACTTTCACTACCCGAGGAAGCAACCAGTGACGCTCCCATCTGCATTTCGGTCATTTTCTTCTTTTGCTTAGTTGGTAGTCATTTAGCTAGCTCACTTTTCTGGGCTTTCTTGCTTCCGAGTGTTTTTTGCCATTTGGTGCTTATTTGAGCGTGTTTAGTCAGATTAGAGATCAGGGTTGCTCTCAGATTTGGGTTTCACATTGATTTGTTCTTTTGGTTAATTTATTCTTCAGAGTAAGACAGAGTTAGAAAGCATTAAAGACAAAGAGAAAACTAATGGCAGGAGGAGCTGCGCCACCGAAACCTGAGGAGCCAGCGCCACATCCACCAAAGGATCAGCTACCCAATGTTGCTTACTGCATGAACAGTCCCCCACGATGGCGTGAGTTTCTCTCATCTCACATTCCAAATCGTACCATTTCTGAAGACAAAACTGCTGGTTTAAGCTTGGCTCATCTGCATCCACATGATATATTTAGAGCATTTTTGTTTTGGGCGATGAAAACACGTCATTACTTTTAATTTCTGAAGGTGGTCATTAACCTGGTTTAAACATTGCTAACTATGAAGGCTTGATTACTTGGATCACCTGGCAAAGTTGATTCTCATATTCTATTGACATATTAAGATATCTAGTTTTTATATTATTTCATTGTTTTGATAAAAAGAATTTGTGGTCGTTATGATGCAGCGGAAGCCATACTTCTTGGATTTCAACATTATCTTGTGATGCTTGGCACAACCGTGCTCATTCCCACCGCTCTTGTTCCCCAGATGGGAGGTGGAAATGTAAGCAATACCAGATGAAATGCACCAAAAGCCATGATTCAAAATTTAATGAAGATATTTGAAAAGAATCTTTAATCATAAGCTTGAAGTCACATTTTTCTCCAAGTCAGCATATGAACGTTTTCACTTTTTTCAGGCGGAGAAGGCGCAAGTGATTCAAACACTCCTGTTCGTTGCTGGTTTGAACACACTTCTACAAACTCTGTTTGGAACTCGACTGCCAGCAGTAATTGGAGGCTCATATACCTTTGTTCCAACCACAATCTCAATTATTCTTGCTGGTCGTTTCAGTGATGAACCAGATCCTATAGAGGTATTGTGATTAGAACGCACCATACTGATATTAAATTGTGTATTGTTGATATGCTTGCTTCGGTACTTTACATTGAAATGGAACAACATGTAACCGATACTCAGGTTACCAGATTATCTTCTTTTCTTAATTTCCATTCTATTAAGTTCATTAGAAGATTAACAACCATGCAATACTTAAATCCATAAGAAGGGCATAATTTTTATTCAATTGCTAGATTAAGACACCAGAATTTGGCTTGCTCTTATTTGATTGGAGCCATGTGATCACACTCATCCTTTCTATCTTTCAATTCTATCCAGCGATTCAAGAGGATAATGCGGGCAATTCAGGGGGCTCTTATTGTTGCTTCAACTCTTCAAATAGTATTAGGCTTTAGTGGCCTCTGGCGTAATGTGGCAAGGTTAGTCTAATTTTCTTACTAAGTAGCCGGGCTATGATTTTATAGTCTGTTCTTGAGTGTCAAATTTGAACTGATGTGAGTTCAATCTCTTCCTTAAGGTTCTTAACTCCACTTTCAGCAGTCCCATTGATATCTCTAGTTGGTTTTGGGCTTTATGAGTTAGGTTTCCCTGGGGTAAGTCTTTCATTACATGTTTTCATGCTCATTTTCAACTTAAAATTCGTGAGAGCGTTCAATATTGATGTCTACCTTTTGTGTAGGTTGCTAAGTGTGTGGAAATTGGACTCCCAGAACTTGTCTTGTTGGTATTTGTTTCACAGGTAAAGTTCTTTTAAGCGTTATATAGTCAGTCATTGCCTTCCAACATTTCTCAGTCTCAGTCTTAGGCTATTGGTTCATTTTGCTTGCATGAATTTTCACCTTTTCAAAGTGATGGTCTCTATTGGATTGAGTTTGTTAACTTTTAATGGATGTCATGCAGTACATGCCTCATGTGCTGCACTCAAGGAAGCAGGTGTTTGACCGTTTTGCTGTTATCTTTACCGTTGCCATTGTCTGGATATATGCTCATCTACTCACAGTTGGCGGGGCTTACAACAATGCTGCACCTAAAACACAGGCAACCTGCCGCACTGACCGTGCTGGACTTATAGATGGAGCTTCATGGTTAGTTCTGTGGTTTCATGGATCATGGTCCAAGTTATTATGCTGTTTCTTCTATGGCAACTGACAAAATTATTAATAACCCTGAGTTCTTATTTTCCTGAAATTTCATACTAATTCTCTGTAGCACTTCTGGTATATGTTTGCAATAGATAGACCATAGTTACTAGAAATATGGTACCTATAAAATCATGGAACATGTATATAAACAGGATATGCTACTTTTTACACAATTTCTTGAGAAATTAACCTATTTGTGGTGGCATGGGTAATGTAGAAATCAAAATACGGTAGGCTGGTCAAAACATAGTTCCTGGTAACTATGAGATAAGCGGTTGCATTTTAGCTCTGGATTGAGTTGTGTGACTCAGTTTTCCTTCCACCACATTATATAGGTGCTTAAGAATAATCCAAAAATAATGTCATTCTTGAAACTTTTTATCTGTTTTATCATTATTTTGACCCATAAATTTTGGACATTATTGATATCAGTCAGCATCTTGAGATATTGTTTGTTATTATTTTTCTTTTTCTTTTTTCTCATTTGCTATCAGTTTACTATAGGCTTAGTCTGTAGGTCAAAACTTATGAGGATCACCCCACTATGGATTTTTGGTTCGCAGGATAAGAATTCCCTACCCCTTTCAATGGGGAACACCCTCGTTCGATGCAGGTGAAGCCTTTGCAATGATGATGGCTTCTTTTGTTGCCCTTGTAGAGGTAATTTCCTTCTTCAGATCTTTACTATTGCATTTTAAGTTGAAGCAGAAGTTTTTTTTTTTCTTTTTTTCCTTGCTTTCTTTATTGGTATTCTATCTCCTAGCTGATAACTCCAGGGAAATTATAAACCGTGTAAATATGCGGAAATTTTTCTTGTGCATAGCACTGTTACTACGTTCATGAGCTGAAATGAGCCGAAAAATAGTGTTATACGCTTGCTGATTTGCATTTTTTTTTTCATGAAAATACTGTCAACTCTAAGTTATCTGCTTATTTGTTTCACTTATTGCAAACAGTCCAGCGGAGCTTTTATTGTTGTCTCTAGGTATGCAAGTGCAACTCCATTACCACCGTCAATTCTCAGCCGGGGTGTTGGTTGGCAGGTATGCACATATGGCTAGAATATGAACTTCTAAATCTCTCTGCATAAACTTTTCTTACATTTATATATCTGTCAGGATTTATTGTTAACCCCCCCCCCCCCCCCCCCCCAATTGTCTTGGCCAGGGAGTTGGCATTCTGCTGTCAGGATTGTTTGGAACTGTCAATGGATCCTCAGTATCGGTGTAAGACTGAAACCATACTATTGTATTTTCTACATCAATGAATAGGACAAAAACCACTTCCTTGTTAATGAGAGGTACTGCTTGGTTTTTCCTATAGAGAAAATGCAGGTCTTTTGGCTTTAACCCGTGTTGGTAGTCGAAGAGTAGTGCAGATCTCTGCTGGCTTTATGATTTTCTTTTCGATTCTTGGTGAGTTGAAGTTTGAATCTGTCTGCAATAAGTAAATTTGAATTTCCTTCCTCCCCCATCGCTTGTTCATTTTTCTGGTGTTCATTGTGTAGGTAAATTTGGAGCAGTCGTCGCTTCAATTCCGCCACCCATTGTTGCTGCTCTGTACTGCTTGTTCTTTGCCTATGTTGGTATGCTTATATAAAAATCTATATGAATAACTGTTGAAGTTCTAAGACTATATTGTTAGTGTTTCAGAAACAGCATGTTACATCCTCTGTCATCATTTGCAGGTGCGGGAGGTCTTAGTTTTCTTCAGTTCTGCAACCTCAACAGTTTCCGAACAAAGTTCATATTGGGCTTCTCTATTTTCATGGGGTTGTCTGTGCCGCAGTACTTCAATGAGTACACTGCAATTAATGGTTTTGGTCCGGTGCACACCGGCGGAAGATGGGTATGGAGTTTTTAATGCCAATAATGTGTAGGAAACCAGGGATGTTTTATTTCTCACTCCCGTTGAGGTAGCCTTTTCTAATGAGTAGTACTACTTGGAACGCCATCATTCACAACATTTTTTCACAATCACGCACACAACAGAGTGTTCAATTTGAGATCAATATCCTCGTCAGATTTTGCCATGTGTGCGGTTTTAACATATTCCTTCTGTAATGAATTCGCACTTACTTACACTCTTACTATGAATCATATTCCTGGATACTGCAGTTCAACGACATAGTGAATGTGCCATTCCAATCAGAAGCATTTGTAGCGGGTGTTGTTGCATACTTCCTGGACAACACCTTACATAAGAGAGATGCTGCAATCAGGAAGGACAGGGGGAAACCCTGGTGGGACAAGTTCAAGTCCTACAAGGGTGACTCAAGGAGTGATGAGTTCTATCGATTGCCTTTCAACCTAAACAAATACTTCCCATCTGTGTAATTCTGCAGAGATTGAAACTTGTAAGGTGGTTTCATCCATTGTTGCTTCACCGGGTCTCTGTCAAGGTCGTTGTTTGATCTTGTTCTAAATTTGAGATTAGACTCTGAATTCCAAGCTACAGCTATATGAATTGCTATAGTCTCCTTCGTTATAGAGTATTTAATTTGATTGCTTTGGTGTCTGTAAATCCTGACCGGGCAAGTGGATCCAATAGTAGTAACATGCAAGTTCTATCTATCATTCATTTGATTTACAGCATTATATTATATCTGCTCCACAATCTCTTGATCCTTTAAAGATATAGTTTGTTACGCCTTCATCAGAATAGAGCATTTGGGATGGCTTGAAATTTTCATCTGCTGCATATGATACCAATCCAACAAGCATAATAATTTCTCCCAAATCAGCCAAATATTCGAGAGATTCTTATGTAATGTTTGGTATAATAAAATGGAAAGAAAGGCAATTGTAAAAGCTTGTTTGCTAGGTATTATGGAATGGATAATAATCATTTTATAGCAAAAAGGAATGGAGTGATTATTCCATCAATTAAAGATGACCTCTTTATAATTTTATTTCTCATTTTTTATATTTAAATATTATTTTTTATTAATAATTAATAAAATAATGTTAACTTTTAATATTTTTAAATTCAAATATTTTGGAATTATATTTTTAATAATATTTAAACTGAAATATTTTTGGATTCTTTATTGAAAAATTATTTAATGTAAAAAATTAAAAAATTTATACAAAAATTTATACTCTCATTATTGAAATTTTTTTTTAATTATAACGTTGATAATTATGGATATTCAATTATAAGAAGGCTATAGATAAACAAAAAAAATTATAATATCATCTTACATTTTTAAGAGTATTATAGTCCTTAATATTTTTTTTGTTTTAATTTTATCCCTATAATATTTGTTATATCAAATATAATTATAGAATAAAATCTTAAATATGTTAAACAAAATTATAGAATGGTTATTTCATTCCATTCTTATTCCTTTTTACTTCATTCTATTCCATTCCATCATATTAAATACAAATTAGTTATATTAAGTGGATTTAGCATTGTGCACTCAACCAATTAAAAGAGATAAAATATGTTTTATTATGCATTAATATATTTTGTTATCTGTTTAAAAATGGACTCTTTTTCTACTTGAATTAATACAATTACTCAAAGTACGTATATCTATGAATCTCTCCCAGCACTTAGTAGTTGTCCCTGCTTGCTGGACAAATCTAGTAATTTATTTGCAAGTATATGACCAAACAAACAAATAAAATGAGACAGTAAATGGAAGATAAATCAAACATTGAAATTTAAATGCTAAGTGCATTAAGCCTCTATTTTACCCAAGTAACTAAGAGTTAATAAATTAGTTAATTGTATAAAAAGTATTTTATAAAATTAACTGTTAAATTAACTGAAAATATAAAAAGGTATAAAATGATATATTAATATAAATAGATATATAAATTAAATTGAATTAATCACAATTATATTTTATGATATTATATATTTATTTATTTATTTGCTTTCTTATTTTTATTTAATTACTTATACTAAATTTATGTTATTATATACTTATTTACTTGTTTAATTAATTTCTATTTATTCATTATTTAAAGTAGGAACACAATCATTTATTAAGAGTATGAGTTATAAATTAATAAAATGAAAAAGGATAAATTCAAAAAAATTGAGAAATTAGAAAAATTATTAGTTTATAAATTATAAGTTACTCAAGATAATTTATTAAATTAAAATTTATTTTTTCAATAAATTCATGCATGAAATATCTCTAGAAGCTAGTTTATAATCATAAATTAATTTATTAATTAGATCTATAAATTATAAATTAATTTATTTGTTATGTGAAATAAAGCTTGCATATTGAATTTATAATGTTAGAATAATTTTTTAATTCAAGCACTAAATTCAATTAATAACATGAAAATTTTATCATAAATTTTCAAAATTCTGAGTGATTTTAAAATATCATTTTTGATTATGATTTTAAAAATTCTGTGCAGTAGGTTTTTAAATAATGGGGAATACTTACGAAGCCAGTTGAGGGACGGATTTAACGAATTTCTGTTTAATTTGATATTTAGTCTCAACAAATTTTACTAATAAAATTCAATTTTCAATTGAAGGCCGTGTTTAGATATATCACTTCAGTCTTCAAGACTTAACTGAAGGAATTCATATTGACATTTGAATTTATTGATATTGGATATCAAATTAAACAATTTATTGATATTTGACCATGTTTAGTAACTAGTCTAACTTTAACAAATACCATATGTATATATTATTTAAGAATCTAATGCATACAATATTTAAAAATAATAATAATGATAATATTTTGAAATTGTACAAAATATTAATATTTTGTGATATAATTTTAAAATATTAACTAAATTCAATATTTTGTAAAAAATTATTTAAACGTTATAAATCCAATACTAACAATTAAAATTCAGTATTAAAGGTTAGCAAATACACATATTAATTTATCCGGTTTAAATGGATCAGACCAAGGGGATTTGCAAACCTCACGAATTGCCATTTTTTTTTTTTAACAAAAATGCCCAAATCCAAGTAAGAAGTGTGATTGTGTAATAGTGAGTTTGAATATTGACCCAAAAAAATTGTGAATTTGAATAAAATATGAATATTTTAGTGATTACTAATTAGTTAATTGTTTATTTGTTTGGTATATTTATTTTGTACTTTTGTGTTGAGCCAATTTTTTTGTTTGATTTATTTATTTTGTACTTTTATTTGTTTGTTTTACTGTAAATTGTTATTTGGATTGTGCCAATTGAATCCAGAGAATACATTGTTTTATTTTGTTATTTTGTACTGTTCAGTTCACGGTAACTATAGATGTAATTGTAATTAATCTGCATTTAAACCGACTATTTTTTAAAGCTCACAAATCGTATTCTTTTCAGATTTGGAACTCCCCAAGAATTTGGAGCTATTTTAATGGTTTTATTTTTGGGATGCAAATAAGTTGAGTTTAATTTATAAAAAAATTATTGTGAATTTAAATTTGACGAGTCCAAGGCTCGTAGACTTGACAAATTCATCCACGAGCTTTTTGTAAATTAAAATTATTAAAATTAGATTCACGAAAAAGTGGGTTTAAACAAATTGAATCTGTGTGAATTAAATTCACATTGATTGTGGCTGTGGTCCTGTGGATCAGTCTAAAAGTCAGCCACCTTTTTAAAACAAAATAAATTAATTGGTAGGTTTGTGGTATGGACAAAGCATGTCAAAATGGGCATACAAAAAATATGGGCTTTAGTAGTTCAAGCCCAAATCAGTTAAGCCTACATAAGTTTTGATTCGGTCTGACTCCTAAAACAAACTAAATCTCAATAAGTAGAATTTAGTTAATATATGAATTAATTTAAACTTTATATCACTCAATTCAAATTATTCATTAGCATAAATAAACTTAACAATGCAAAACATATTCCTTTTATTTATATAATATATAAATAATATAATACATAAAATAATTCAATCACATTAGTAATTATTTGAATTACATATTATTTGTATTATATAATGATTGTATAGATTTCTTTTAATAAATTTGATAGGTACTTAAATTTTATATTAATAATTAAAATGAAATAAAAAATTCAGGGTTCGTTAATTTTTCAGAAGATATTTTTCGTAAAAAAATTTCATTCCTTCAAATATAAATGAAGGAATTAGATGTGCAATTATACTTTATAATTTAAAAAATAATATTTAAAATTATAATAATAGAAGAGAATAATTTTTTCTTTAAAAAAATAAAATTATTTTCTATTAAACTTCTTATATTTAATATTGCACATTTAAATTATTTTTTATTATTTTAATATTTTATGGCTATATTTTTTACCAAAACATATTATTTGTAAAAAATCAGATTTTATATACTTAAATTCAAGTGAAATAATAAACTGTTTAAATAAATTTGTATAAACGTAAATTCAAATTTGAATATTTTAAATTTGATAAAAAATTAATATCTAATCACATATTATTCAAATAAATTCATTTAAATTCATAATTAAATTTGAATCATTCAACCTTAATCCAAAAATAAGTATGTAACTATTTAACTCTCATCGGTACCCGACTCTGTTCCAAGTGGTGATGGTTTTTCTTTATTATTATATCAAATAAATTCGAAATTTTATTGCCGACCCATGGCGGGCGCCAAAGAATGTCCAATGAAGATGCTCGGCGAGAAAGATATTTTTCTGGTGGAGCCCAAATATGAAAACGGAGTGAGACTAATGCTAGGTCAGAATAATTTCTTATACTTTTTGTAACTGTTGTAGGAGTGATTAAATCCAATACTCTTACACTTTAAGTTCATTGGATTCTATTTTTCAAGAAGTAAAAAGTAAATAAATTATTTGATTAGTTATTATTTTATAAATTAAAAAAATAAAATTATTAAAAATTTTTATTTCTCATATAAAAAATTACTTATTTATCTATTTTTAAATAAATTTTATTTTTTATATTATTTATAGATATAATAATAAAATTATTGTCATTAAATTTAATTAATAATAATTAAAATTTATTAGTTAATATTATAATAATATTATGATAAATAATTTTTTAAAATATTTAAAGTTGAATTAAATAAAATATATAAAATTAATTTTTTAAAAATTTATATTAAAAATTATTTTTTAAAAAATTTAATTTTTCACAAAAAAATATTTCTTATATAAATTAAATGATTCCTTTGAATGAGAAATGTTGCGACTTCGAAACCTACAAAATTGTGTTCCGAAGGATTTCAATTCAATTTCTGGCGTAAGGAAAATTTTTGGGTGATGTCCGCCCGCAAATGGTAAATTATTTTGCGGCAGAGGATTACGTCTTATTGAAATATAGTAATAGTTTGGTACATATTTATAAAAATTTTATGGAAATTTAACATATAAATTATAGTCCTATCTAAAATCTTGAAATTTTAAATAAAATTGCAATAAAATAATTTTAAACTTTTCATTTAAAATTGTATAAAAATTATTTCATTTTTTATATAAAAATTACAATTTTTAATAATAATATAAAAAATTTCACAATACCCAATAAAATATGAATGGATACGAGTTGTTTTGTATATCATACTCCTAAAAATTAAGACATTGGAAATATTTAATGCTGTAATACAATAAATATAAATTATTGAGTATTATTAAATATAAAATGATCAGATAAATTTATAAAATTTAATACAATAAATATCAAAGATTTAAAATTCTTATTTTTTTATAGTAACAGTACTTTGAAAGAAAAAAAGGGGGGGGGATCCTTGTAGCTTTTGAAGAAGGGAAGAGTTGATTCGTGAACAGATGCCAATGCCATAACACCCACCACGTGATTAGATACCATTAATTGAACATTGTGATATGCTTATCTTGGATTTGGACCAATAAGATTAAGTCTTTAACAAATTCAATTCCATTACTGAAAATAAAAAGTGATTAACCTCCCATTTAACCAAATAAATAGTTTGCCATAATTATGCCAAGGTGGAGCCCAAAGTGATGGACACAAATCATGTTAGGGGATCTCTGCCAAATCCGTGTTTAAATCTCACGGGAAATGATGTATGTAGTTAAGCTTATTACGTACTTGATTGTATTTATTTGACTTAGTACCGAAATTTCAACTTTACAAATGAGATTTTACTTTTCTTATTTTAAAAAATAAAAAATAATAGCATTTTAATTGTATTATGACACTTAATATTATTTTAAAAATCTTATCTTTTATTATATTTAAGTTTTGAATTTTAAATCTTATATACATATACATATATATATATATGTATTAAATACGATTGGAAATGCATGCATTTGCCTCGTACACAAAAGAAATGATGAGATGGGTTATAATTGGATTGCATTCGGAAATCCTCTCATGCATCTGTGTGTTGGGGAACACAATACCTCTTCTCGGATGCTTCGCTATTGCAACTTCCTTATCTCTAATTATATCACCATATAAATTCTAATAATAATGTGTTGGCATGTAAACTATACAATGTGATCTTAGTGGATCCCCTTCTCTCATATTTGTACATTTCTTAAAATAAATAATAAAATCTGATAATGAAAATTTATATTAAAAAATAATAAAAATATTTTTGCTCTATTAGTTTTAGCACTATTTATTATTAGAGTTTAAATTTAATATATTATCAATATAAAATATTGCATACTATGAGTAAATATAAAAATAATAAATTATTAAAAATATCATAATAATTAATAATTTTTATAAAAAATAAGAGAATTTTAATAATTTTTTAATAATATAACAATATAAAAGTAAAAGATAATATAATATTAACTTATATTAATAATAAATTGAATTTAAATTCTTATTATTATTTACTACCATTGTTATTATTATCTGTCCCTATCTTTATCACCGACCATCACTATTATCATTATCAATAATATGATAGAAATAAGTGGTGTCAATTATTATTAACATTATTATTCGTTATTTTTATTGTTACTATTGTTTCAATGGCTATCAATATCAATTGCTGTCACTATTGTGATAATAGTTAGATCATTATTTCTATCATTATTATCATTAATTATTGTTATCATCGTATCATTATCATTCAATCCATTGAGGATTATTACCACCGATGATAGTCTTAACCTAATATTTTGAGAGTAAAAAATTTCCTAAGAGGGCAAATGAGACATGGGGAAGAATTTAAAAAAGGAAAAAAAAAATTGCATAACAGCGTGATTTAGTTTGAAACTCTGTCAAATTAACCATCTTACTTGGGACGCAACTCTACCGTGATAGATTTCTTGTTTGGAGATAGGCTGAATTGATTCATTAAAATTTTAGATTTATTTTTTAAATTGGCATAGCTTATTCTTTTCGCTTTCACTGAACAAGCGATAAGCTACTAAAAGATATTCTTCTGAGTTTTAGCGTAAACAACTAGAGAAAAAATTCTTTAAAATTTTTATCAGGTGCCATTGCACCCCAGAAAATCCTAATAATTAACTTAGTTTAACCTCACAAGGATGCCTTTTACGCTTTCATTAATTATTTAAAAGATGGAAGTTTGGATAATATATAAGTTACATATCGCGCAAATAACTAATAAGATAACTGATACCTGACAAGTTAGGTAAAATATTTCATAAAATTAGTTGTTAAATTAATTGAAATTATAAAATAATATAAAAGAATATATTAATAGAAATAAATATATAATTAAAATAATTTATATTTATCTAAAAATTAAATTATATTAACATAATTAAAAAAATTAAAATAAAAATATAATATTTAATATTTAATTAATTATATTTTATAAACTTATATATTTATTTACTTATATAACTTTATTTTATTATTTATTATAAAATTATAATTACTTAAAGTATAATTAATTATATTCTATAAAAACTATTTAGATTCATATTGTTATAAATTAATAAAAAAATAAAGATAAATTTGAAAATAATTTAAATTAATAGTAATTTATAAGTTATAAATTATTTTATGTAATTTATTAAATTTGACCTGATAATTTATTTTAGGTAATTTATAAATTAATACGAAAAATATCTATAGAGATTAATTTATAATTTATAATTTATTGTTGAGCGGAGCCATAACCCACTAAAAAAATTATATATAATGAATAGTATTCATTTAATAAAAGTGGTTATAATTATTTGATCATAAACAATACTATATACAAAAGAGCTTAAGAAAAATACAACAAATTGTAATGATGGTTCCCCCATCAAAAGGGAAAATTTTTAATTTTGAAATTTGTATTAAAAAAATGGCGCAGTTGAGACAAAATATGAACGTAAACAGAGAAGGGGGCATGGATGAGAAAGGTATTTTGACATAATTGGATGCTTTTCTAAACGCATGAAATAGTGGGCATTCCAAATCTCGCACATATGACGTGTCATTTTTATGTCATGCTACATCACTGGGCCAGAGTTGGGCCCACGCACGAAACAACCTTCTTCACGTTTTCAACGAATGAAAGCAACGTTTAACGCTTCACATGCCCCAAGCCCATCCTATTGTTCGTAATTTTGTACGCATTTTGTCTCATTCTTGTATGGGAAATTCGGGGCTAACTTGAAACGTTGTGTGTTTTTAATACCTAGTTTTTTAAAAAAAAATTGTAAAACAAGTAAGTCATAAATATATAAATTTCAATGTGAAAAAAGTATTTCAATAATAAGAAAAAAAATCCAACTCGCAAGTAAAAGTGCCCATTAGTTGGATCGAGTGAATTTTGAGTCGAGTCAGTAAAACAACATTATATAAAATTCAAAGTTTAAACTTAGTTCGATCCGTTTATATTTTAAAAAATTTTAGCTCAACCCGACCTAATTTTTTAAATGAAAAGCTCGAAAGTCCTAAAAAAATTATTTTTTATTTTTAGTAAAAAAATAAATTTTTAAAATAAAAAATCTACATTTAAAGAGATAATATGATATTTGAATATATAAAATATTTAATTATATTAAATTAATATTTTCATATTAAAAATAATTATATATAATTATTTTTTTAATATATAATTATATTATTAAAAATAAATTAATATAATTGGATTAGATTAGGTTGGGCCTATTGGACTTTTTTATCTTAGTCTAAGCCTGACTTAATTATTAATCGAGTCATGAAAAAAGTCCCAACGAGCCTATCGAACAAAAAAAAAGTCAAATCTTTTATTTTTTTTAGGTGAGCTCATTGGGTCAGTTAGGTTGTCCAGTCCATGTACATCTCTACTTGCAAAAAAAAAAATGAGCCCCAAATTACAATTCTTATAAAAATGTATATAAGTTAATAAAAGTAAATTACTAGTTAATTGCATACATAACTTCAACAAAATAGTAACGTGCTATGGCTCAAAAGCCTCAAGAATATGGGTCAATCCATAGAATTTTATAAAATTCAACACAAGATTGTACCTAAAGAAAATTAAAAGTGAATTAGAATTTAAAGAAGTATAGTCCATATAAACTTAAGGAAAAGATTATAAAATAACTAGGGTATCATTGACTTAAAATATTTTGCAACTTTGATCAAATAGAATTTGATAGAAATTGAAATTAGTTAGTAGTCATACGACTTAAGATAAGAATCACTCACTCTAATTACCAAAAATAAAATTTTCCTTTTCAACTATCTCATTGAAAATTTTCTTAAACATGACTTATATAGATTAAGTGAGACTCTTGCCCTCAATACATGGAAATGTTGGACATTTGAGTTGAGAAGAGTATAAAGAATTACGATGACTTTTCTGATACCAATTCATTAAAAGAACGTTAATCATATGAAATTTCACATAATCATTTATATCTTTCACTTTCGCTCATTCCATTATACTATTTGTCCCCAATACATCTAACAAATTCTATTAATTCAACTTGATATTATTATTATTACTATCACATACTTTTTACATGATTCTCTCTTTTTATTGTTCTTATAAATGTTAGCCCTCATCTTATTCGAAGAAGATATATATTATATATTAAATTTTCTTTGCTTTGCTCTATTTCCACCTAAAACTTAGAAATCTTCTCTTCAAATAAATAGTTTCAAGTAAACTTAAACTTATATGTAGATATAAACTTGTCATACCCTAAAGGGGTGGAGACCGGAGTAAAATTTATTGAGAGTGAGATTGTGAGAGAAGTATCATTACACAATAAAATAACATATATCATTTTCCCACATATTTTCCAGTCAACACGGCATGTACAGTGTATTTTGTTGTGCATGAGAAAAATGTGTGCAAGCAGTACTGTCGTCTTGATAGAAGGACCGATAACGTATGGTCCAATGAAATAATGGTGTGCCGCACCAGCTTGGCTATAAATCCTGAAAGTGAAATCCAAGTCCATGTTATTTGTTTGTATACTTTATTGATGGGATTCAACTCTTTTAAAATGAAAGATATTTTAAAAAAATAAAATATAATATTATAATTCTTGATAACACAATTAAGATCTCAGAATTTAATCCCAAAAGATAAATTGAAAAACTTTTTAATTAATAATTATTTACTTTCTTAATTTTTCATAAAAAATTATAATGTAATTGTTCACTTCCTTAAAATTATATTGTTTGTTATTTATTTGTATACATAATTATTGGGATTGGATTTCTTTAAAATATATCTTAAAATTTAACATTATAACTCTCATTAAAAAGATTAAAAAAAATAATTTCTTGTTGTACTGGAACCCTTTGCCTTTTTTCAATAAAAAACAAGTACAGATGAAATTAAAAGAAGGAAAAGAGGTTAAAAAAAATTATATTTCCCTTTGCTCAATTGTTGAATAGAAAAGAAAAATGATGAAAAGCGAATAAGCCCATCAAATAATTTTATTGACAAAATTGGATAGAAAATACATAGAAATTAGGTTATGTTCTAAAATTATTCTTCTGATTTTATTGGCTCCTTTTCTCATGTAGATAAATATATTAATTTTTAGAGTAAAATTGTTATTCAGCAAATTTTAACTTTATTTAGTTATTTACAATTACTTTTTGTCACAGCTGGGCACAATATTGACATTATCTGCTTTGGTTATTGGCTCATCCCATAATGGATGCCTCGTGATTCTGTCCACTGAAGCTGCATTAGTATATTGATTTAAAACTCTTCTTCTGCAGCCCAAGATCACTTTCTCTCTTTATGTGTGACTCGATTCATTTCCATCTCAAATTATGATGGCATGGTGAACAATGAATTTTTCAGATAAGGTGATTTTATGGGAAGCTAATTTGTTTTTTATGTGGACCATTTTCATGATAAAGTCTCTAACATTTCCAACAAAATCATACTTCATGCTTGTTAGCTCACTCATAAGATTCTCAACCTCAGACTTACTGGATTTTTGGTACATTTGACTAACAGCATCATGGAGTTCTTTAGCATTCCCAATCTCATTCAACCCACTCAGAAGATGTTCAGAGACAGATCTCTTAATAGCATGTAGACATATACGATTTGCTCTATCCCACTTGGCAAACAACTCTTTTTGTTCAACAGTACTTTGGGCAGTGATGGCACCGGGTGGATCAATCTGTAAGACTATATCTATATCGCTTATAACTAAGGCAAAGTTCAAGTCTTCATTCCATCTCTTATAATTAGATCCATGTAGGATCTCAATGGTAGCTTGGTTGCCATTTACAGCAAAAGTCACTGTTCAAGACAAATTGCAACAATTAACCAATGGATAATTTAAAAAGAATAGCAACGATTCCTAATGTGCTATAATAACTGGAGAGTCTAGGTGTATCATCATATTCTCCCCTTTGGGCAGAGAATATAATATGCTAGTAAGTACCCTCCTCATAAGGCTAATATGAAAATATCCAATTTTCAAAAATCCATCCCCTTTAGGCAGAAAGACTTTCTAAATTGAAATATTTTCATCCGTGATGCCTTATGCCACAATGCTAAAATTATCTTACATAATAACCCTATTTGGGCAGGCGATTATATAAGATAATTCTAGTACTATCCCATGATTTCTGAATAAGAAAATATTTCACTAATCACTATAAATGAGCTACTTTGGCAGCCAAGCATTTATAGTTACTAATGAAAAATTTTCTTGAATCGGGAAAAATTAAATTATCCAATATCTTAATTTACATACTCAACCATATGTATGCAATGAACCTTTAAATAATGTTGCATAATAAAATCTTGAATAAAATTTAAAATTAACATAATTGTAATATCTAATATATTCACTCCAAAAGTAAATAAAATTAGGAAGAGTGAATATCATTAATGAATTACAAATATTTTACTTTATTTTTCCAGAAAAAATTATAATTCTGGGAAATATATATATATATATATATACACGTCAGTTTTCAAAAAGATATGTACGTCAATCCTAATATATATATATTTATATAAAGTTGTACTACAGGGGATTTGGAATTCCTGAAAGCAACAGGTATTTGGTCTAGCTTCGGGTGCAACAGGTGCCGAGTTCAATTCTCGCAACACCCCACCTCAACCATTTATATATATATATATATATACTGAAGAAAAAAAAAAGGAAACCACCAGATTTTGAATCCCGTGTCCAATGGGTTTCGGCGCAACGTACTGCCACAAATATATATATATCGAAAAAGAAAGGAAACTAGGGCACGCCATACGAGATCCAAGAAAATTTATATATATAACGTCATATGCTTTGGTGTGACTTTAGTTTCAAATTTACAGAAACCCACAAACTTGCCGCAAATCAGTCAAAACACTTTATGAAATTTCAAACAACATGTTATATATATACAATACGCTAAACCAAATATTCCAAACACTTAAGAATTCCGAAGAGTAACTCTATCGGAAAGACATATGCTTCCGAAATTAGTAATGCTAAATATATATATAACAGTTAATGAAACAATTCCTAACAGAATACTAAATAGAAATACATATGTCTTCCGTACAATTTTATATAAAATTGATAAATTAGGATTTCTTAATTCAACAACCCTAATATATATAAACAGAATATTAATCTAAAATCTTTTCCAATGAAAAGTTCATGATGATACATTAAAGAATTATAAAACAAATATTATAGATTGGTCATATGATTGTATTTTGGAAATCATACATATAAAATTTCATCACAAATCTTTAATCAAAATAATATAAAATATAATTAATTATTCTGGGTTCTAATATCATACATGTAAGCTCTGATACTACATGTAAGAATTTTAAATTTATTTTAGGATCTCATGTATGATAATTAGAATACCATAAATATGAAATTAGAATTTACTTACCTGATGGATTTGCAGTCATGATCGAATTCAGCGGAAGTTAATGAATTCTACTCAACTAGATCTTCCTCTTCGCTCTTATCTTCGGTGGCGGCTCTCAATGGATAGAAACCGTGTGTATGAGAAGTGAAGAGGGGACCTAGCCTTAATCCTTATTTATAATCTTAGCAATCCTCCTCATAAAAGGATTACTAAGTCTTTGGGCCTACACAACCGCTAAACCACACTAAACTATGTAGATGTGCTAAGCCCATATCTTTAAGATCACAATTTTAAATGGGCCTCATGCATGTCTTACAATTGGGCTAAATATTTAATCAGTCAGTTTTTATTAAATCACAAATTACCAATTAATAGCAGCTCACTTTATGAAAAATTCTAACACTCAAATCATCCAAGAAACCTGTTAGGAATTTTCCATTCGTGCTTGTGGGTTTAGAAATGAATGAACTAGCTCATAATTCGATTTAAAAATTAGCTTTATAACCTGCACTTATAAATTAAACAAGTTTAAATCTAAATTTAAAAGATTAGCTTGTTTGTTAAATAAATTAATTTTGATTTATAATTGGTTTGAATTGTTTGATTTATAAATCAACCCAATAAGTTAATTAAATCACAAGTAAACAAACTTAAAATAAATTAAGCCACCTTGTATTATTGATTTACTAGTTCAACTCATTTTATTCATTTAGTCTAAAATTATATAAAAATATTATTTAAATTCATTTAAATACAATACATAACATATAATATTATATTTAATATCATAATTTATTTCAAAAATATCATGAAAACATGTTGAATTTATTTGAATTAAGTCAATTTAATTATTCAACTTGTACCCACCTTTATAACTACTCTTATCAACCATCTTTTTAGAGCATTGAATTGTTACAGGTTTAATAGCTTCTATTTGGTCCTTAAATTACATCATACAAGAAGAAATCTTGTTCTGATACCACTTGTCACGTCCTAACTTAACATTGTTGAGGTATTGTTCATTTTAGCCCACCCTATATTGATCATCACAATTTCATGCACAAAAGATATCTCAATAGGCTGGTCCAAAACTTTTCTTATATGATTTAAAAACACTTCCTCCTTTTTTAGTGTGAAACTTGATTCATTCGTATTCCTTTACCCATTGGAGAAATCTTTTGGGTATCTTCCACTCTCCATCTTCATGAATTATCCTTTTTAAAGCATTAACCTATTACACTTTTTTATCCAATATCAAAATATTTTTTCTTTTTCTTATCTTTCTTCTTAATCAAGTAACAGAAGAGAAAATTCTTTATTTTTCTCCTTCTCTTTCTTCTTATTTAAACAAGGAATTAAAAAATAAAAAAACTCATTGATTAGCATTTAGTTCATAAACTCATACATTTTTGCAAGAATGTAATCATGTTTGTTTCAATAAAAATGAATCATAGGAATGTTATATTATATTTTATTTAAATTGTATATTTCTATAAATATTATTAAATTATTAAAAATATCTCAACAATTAAGTAATCAATAATATTTGGTAGTAATAGGTAATAGTTCATGATAATAAGAGTGATCAATGGTAATGAATAAAGTTAATGGTGGTTAATAGTGGTAAGCAATTATCAATAATAGTGAGATATAGGGGCAGTAGTGAACGGTGAGTGACAATCAACAATGATAGATGATAGTGGACAACAATTAACAATAATGTGATAATATAGGTGGCAATGAGCATAGGTCAACAATAGGCAATGACGATAGGTGATGGCAGATAATAATTTACAATGGTAGTAAAATGAGGTAATAAAAGTTGGAAGGATGGGCAAAATAATTTATTTTTTATCATGAAAGCATTCTCATGATATAAAAATGTAAGATATTTATCTTATGAAAATATTATAATTGCAAGGAAATATTAGCCTAAAAACATTTTTAAGAATATAAACATTTTTTAAAATACTTTACTTAATTTTAAAAAAATTAAGAATTTAATATTCTCTTGAAACATTTATAAAAATATGAACAAAATACAATATTTGAAACCACCTTAAAATGCAAGTCAAGTGTAAATTTCATATTCAATACGATTGTTATGACCTTTTATACATAGCAATGCTATAACTTTATTTTATGTAATAAATATATCAATTTATAATTTATTAACTTGATCAATAAGTTATAAATCAATAAATTAATCCCTAAAATAAGCCCAACTTATTAAAAAATATTAAGCTATGATTTAATAAAGTAACTTATAACTTATAATTTTTTTCTTAATTTTTTAAATCTATATTTATTATTTTTATTAATTTTTTATGTCATAAAATATAATTAGTTTAATTTTAATGTAATTATATCTTTATTTTAAGCTATAAATATATAAAAATATATATGTAAATAAATATTAATATTATAAAATATAATTAGTTATATTTTAAGTATATATATCTAATGTTTATCATAAATAAAAATAAAATAAAAATTATATAAGTAAATAAATATATAAGTTTATAAAATATAATTAATTAAATATTATATACTATATTTTATTTTAAACATCTTAATTATGTTATTATAATTTTATCTTTAGATAAATTTGAATTATTTAAATTTATATATCTATTTTTATTAATATATTTTTTTATGACACTTTATAATTTCAGCTAGTTTAATAGCTAATTTTATGAAATATTTCTTACAAATTTAGCTAATTTATTAGTTATCAACTATTAATTTTTGTTTTATACAAGTAATTAATAATGTGTAACTTATAATTGATAATTTATAAATTAATTGATTATACAAGAAATATTTTATAAAATTAATTATTAAACTAATTGAACTTGTAAAATAATATAAAAATATATATTAATATAAATAAGTATATATAAATTAAAATAATTCATATTAATAAAGGACATAAATTATAAATTAATAAAAAATAAGAATAGATTTAAAAAATTTAAAAAGTTAATAACTTATAAGTTATAAGCTAGTCAAAATAATTTATTAAATGAGAGTTTTTTTAATAAATTAATGCACAAAATACTTCTAAAAATTAGCTTGCAACTTATTGAAGAGGGTAATAAGCATTAATATGTTATAAATTAATTTATTTATTATATAAAATAAAGCTATAAGCTCTTAACTACTTATGTGAAGTAAAGCACATGACTCTATTTCACGTAAGTAGCTAATAAATTAGTTTGCTGATTATATAAAAATTATTTTATAAAATTAACTATTTAATTAATTAAAATTATAAAATAATATATTAATAGAAATATATATATAAATTTAAATAATTTAAATTTCTTCAAAAATTAAATTATATTAATACAATTAAGATGTTTAGATTAAAAATATAGTATATAATATTTAATTAATTATATTTTATAGACTTACATATTTATTTACTTTCATAATTTTTATTTTATTATTTTTAATAAAAATATAATTACTTAAAATATAAATAATTATATTTTATAATATTATATATTTATTTATGTATGTATTTTTATATATTTATAGTTTAAAATAAGGATATATTATCTTAAAATAAAGTTAGTTATATTTTCATGACATCATAAATTAATAAAAAGAATAAGAATAGATTTGAGAAAAATTTAAAAAGATAGTAGTTTATAAGTTATAAGTTATTTAAGGTAATTTATTGAATTTAAACTTATTTTTTAATAAATTAATATACAAAATACTTTCAAAAACTAATTTATAAATTATATAACTTATCGATTAGGTCAATAAGTTATAAATTAATTTATTGATCGCATAAAATGGAGTTTCTATATATAAAAAGGTTATAACAATTGTATTAAATATGAAATTTCCACTTAACTTGCATTTTAAGATGGTTTGATTTACTATATTTTGTTCATATTTTTATAAATTATATTAATATAATTAATATATTTAAAAATAAATATTTAATATTTAATTAATTATATTTCATAAATTTATATATTTATATACTTATATAATTTTTATTTTATTATTTATAAAAAATTATAATTACTTATAATTATAATTAGTTAATTTATAATAGAATTATAATTAACTATATTTTATAAAAAAAATTAGATTTATATGATAATGGGCATGGATTCAAAATTAATAAAAAAATGAGAATAGATTTAAAAAATTTAAAGACATGATCGCTTATAAGTTATAAATTATTCAATATGACTTATTAAATTAAAATTTATTTTTTTAATAAATTATTATGTGAAGTACATTTAGATATTAACTTATAACTTATTGATAGTTAATAAGTTCTAAATTAAATTATCTATTACGTGAGATAAAGTTATAAGTTATTAGTTAGTTTATTAATTATTTACGCAAAAAAAACTTATATATATTTATTAAATATAAGTTTTAAAATTGAATTTTAAATAAAAATAAAAAATTATTATTAAATAAATAATAATAAGATAAATTTGTGAATTTCAATCCAATAAATTCAAAAGATTTTGAACTCAGCCATTTCCAATATGCATAGCTTTTTTGTTTTGTATATGTGATAAAAAAAAAAACTATATTTACGTTTGGATTTTAAACGTGGGCCGCTTATATCAAAAGTTAATATGAATGCAATTATAAGTTATGATAGTACGAGAATTTATAGTATATAAATAGCACAACCCTCAAACTCAACTCATAAAATTTCCGTGCAATCAAAGATCTGATAATAATTGTTGGCAGGGATATGCAATTTATGAGAGTTTTACTTTCACCGATTGGGTGGAAAAAGATGCTAAAGCAATATGCAATTGATGATAATTGGAAATTAATTAGCATTCATAATCTCACTTTTATGAGTGAGTTATTATGCAATATGATTACTCAATATCTTCAAAATTCTTTCCTTTAAAAATAGAGTAAATGAATTTGTCTCTATGTGCAAACCATTAAAAAAAAAAAATTAAAGTCTAGAAACTCTAATTTGAATTTTAGTTGGAGACAAATGATGTATCCTTGATTCCCTGTTTTTGCAGCTTTATATATTCACAATGTCACGAAAACAAGTAACCGTCTAGAGACAAGGCCATATGTAATTCAGTGACGCACAGAATAACCTTTAAACATGTAACCAGATGGAGCTGCATATCACATCAAAATCAAACACAGCCTCTCATAGGCTTCCTCTGCCAACCAATCCCTGCTTCCCACATCATTCTCTGTTTGGATCAGATAACTATTCACTTCCACTTCTTTTTCCACTTGTGTCTTTTTCTGGACTGGCATCCCTCATTTTGGGTTCTTCCTCTTCCTGTAAATGTTTCTCTTCCTTTTTCCTTTATTTTATTTTACTATTAATTTAACTATAAGGCTTGTTTAGATTGTTGAATTATCCGCACATATTCATTCAGCGTTACTTAACATATGTTTAACATAATCTAAAATTATTTTTTTATATATATTCCTCTGGATTAAGTTAAATATTCGATAAGTAAATAATTGTAGATATACAATGAAAATCATATTAATTTTAGGTGAATTTTATCTTTCAATGAGAGAGAGGAAATAAAAAAAATTATTAATATTTTAATTTTTAAAGTGGATATTCATCCAATTTGTGGTTTATTAGGTAGAGGAGAAAAGAAGCAGGAGAGAAGAGAAATTTTTTGAAGTTAAATGGAAGAGAAAATAAGAAAGAAAAAAATTTTCAATTTAAAATTTTAAACAAACTATAATCACACAATTCATCTTTTTATTTTCTTTCTTTCTTCTTTTCTCTTCTATCCAATAAGAAAAAATTTAAAATATAAAATTTTCTTTCCCCCATAACAGACAAGGCGATAATAATGTTAATTCATATTTAAGATCAACACAGATTTTTTGTGAGATGTAGACAAAGAAGTGTGACTAAGAAGGTAAGCGTATCATTGAATTAGAAATAATTTTTTTTTTAAAAAAAAGGTTACATAGGAAATTACCCCGCTTTTTCCACTATAAAATTCCAAGTCCACATTCTTTCTAATCTTGCGTATGTTCCTTGCTGCTTCATTTCTCTGTTTCTTTGTTTGGAGATGGGAAACTGCCAAGCCATTGATACAGCAACGCTGGTGATAGAGCACCCCGGTGGGAAAGTAGAGAGGCTGTATTGGGCAGTGAGTGCAAGTGAAATCATGAAGGTGAATCCAGGTCACTGCGTTGCCCTTTTGATTTCCACCACATTGCGTCCATCCAACAACAACGAAAATTCTTCAGATAAAAACGCCAACCCAGTTCGTGTAACTCGCATCAAGCTTCTCAAGCCTACTGATACTCTTGTTCTTGGCCAGGTTTACAGACTCGTTACCACAGAAGGTAAGTTTTAACTTTGAGCTAATTAACATAAACCATCTATGTTGTTGTTTTTGCTTCAAAGTTGGATGCTTTGCTTCTTCAATTTTGAGGCTTACGTGGTTTTTTGGTTTCAGAGGTTATGAAGGGTTTGTGGGCAAAGAAGCAAGCGAAGATGAAGGAAAATCTATCAGAATCAACACAGAAACCATTGGTAGACATGGACGGAGCAACAAGGAGGTCTGAAGCAGGCCAAAACAAGGTAATTCTCAGTTTGTCTTTACAATTTTCTGATTCGTAAGTCATTAATTTCAGGCCTAGTTCTGATGAATCTTAGTACAGGAACAGTAATTGTGAATAGTACACAATTCTTAATTATTTATGGACTGTTTTTAGAGAGTTGGGTCTGCAAATTGATTATGCTAATTAAGGCCAGACTCCTTTGATTGGACTTGCCTCTTCATAACTTTCTTTTCTTATCAGGAAAAAGGAAATACATGTCGCCAAATAAGTAATGAGTTAAATCATCAAAGCTTAACTAACACTCCAACTTTTGTTAATCTAAGTGTCAATTTTTGCAATTTTTCAGGAGATGAGTAAAAGTGAAAGAAGCCGAGGAAGGACAACAACAAATGGTAGCAGTGTCACAGCTAAGTCAAGAACATGGCAACCCTCTTTACACAGCATCTCAGAGGCAGCCAGCTGATGTGGTGCCAGGGACAGAAAAGAAATTTCCTCCATGATTGCTTGCTTGCTTCAGACTTGTGCAAATTAAATTTTTATTAGAGTGCATCCAGGCAGCCCAGTCGAGACAAAATTGTTTTCCATAGGATAGGACAACTGGGTCAATGCTGCACCGTTGTGTATACCAACATCAGTCGTTGTAATGAAGCTAGGCTTCAGTTTCTGGTTCAAATATGTCTGTACGTGTAAGCATTCTGTCCAGTAAACTAATGTATCTTACATATCTGGTGTGGAGAAATTTCTAATTCTAGAAAAAGAGTTTGATATAAATACCAGAGTAGGTCCCGCAATTTATATTACTTGCATGATTTTGGATCTTACTTTTTGTGTATGTTTCTCTATTTCTGGAGTGAAATAATCGATTTCACAGGTTCTGCTGATTTAGTTAACGTCAAAACAAGAGGCTATCAATTGTGTCAGACTGTTGTAATGTCTTCAAGAAGATTGAAGCACGAAGCTTAGAAATATCATGCAAATAATACAAGACATTCCATGTTGTGATCCTAAGCAAGGAAATAACATGAACTACAGGTGGATCATAGATCATATTGGTTTCTTTTTTTTCTTTGTTTTTTTGGTAGGACAAGAACAAGTTGGCCGCTAAATTGTTAGGGTATTTTAAATTCTAATCATTGGTTTGATTTTGCGGAGACCCACGAGCCCTTTTGTAATTATAAATAGAGGAAGTAAAGCACACACAAAAATATAGTACATTATTTTCTGACTCGATTACTCGTTTGATATTTTTTAATCAAATGAGGAGCCATTTGAGTGGACGTTACCATCCCTTTACCTGAAGCATCCCCTTTCTTGCCAAGGGCTCTTTTTTTTTTTTTTAAATCATTTATTTTTTTATAACACAGCACTTAACTCATATGTAATGCCTTCAGTTCAAATCTAGGGCATGCTAAAAGGAAAATTTTCCAAAATAAAACCGGATGTCATTTCATCGATAAGGATGCTTCAGATAATTTGACAGTAATCAACCACTTTTTTATTATTTCCCATGATATAAAGGTGTGAATTAATTTGAAATACAAGTTGTTAGAAAGTGGAGAAAGACAACAACATATAAAACAATGAATGTTGTGATAAATGATAGTAAATATGATTTTGTCGCATTAGAAAATTAAAAAGTAAAACTATATTAGTTGACTCAATTGATAAGATTAAAAGTCTTTACCCCTTATATTTTAAGTTTAAACATTTGATTTCGAAAAGTTAAAGAATACCGGTGTTAAAATCAAATTGCGGTTACTAAATAAATAATTGAAGTGGTAACAATCTTATTCCTTAACATAGACAAGCCTTACATTATAGCAAATAAAGCAAAGATGCCTTTATGTTTTTTCAAGTTTCCTTTTTCATGATGTAGAGTCATACGAAACTTTTAGAAAAGGACAATTGGAACCAGCTCACCACTCGTGCACTTACTAAGCATCAAAATTAGTTGCAGTGCACGAGGGGTCTCCATATTCTATCAAAATGTTATGTCAATGTTTAAATAATCCATAACATAATGTCATTCCTTTCTTTCCCTCTTTGCTCTCCTTTTGCTTTCTCCACTTCCCTTGTTCATTTTTATTCTCTATAATGAGCATACTTTTGAGTTGGCCTACTAGAAATATATAGGAGATTGTTAACCTGATGTAATAGCCCAGTTCCTCAAGAAGAATACAAGAATGAATCGATAGGAACAGATGAGTTCATGTTCATATATAGTACTCTGTCTCATTTATGTTTTATTGGACAAAATTGTATTGGGTACCAAAGTGATGATAATCTTTGATTTTTGGTGAAAATTAAGAGATTATCATCTCGGTGATACCAGAAAGAAATTCTCTTTTTCCCTCCTGAACTTGATTGGTCATCATCTCTTCTGGAAAAATTGTGGATTTCAATAGCCTTCAAAGTTGGCTTATGATATATGATTCTACTCCCAATTACTAGGAAAAGCCTTTAACTTCGATGTCAACTTGTAATCACCACTTCTCCAATGAAAAATACCAAACTTTGATAAAGGTTCAAAGCGGAATGCAAATACAGCAAGAGTTTACCGTAAGAAAGTAGCTAACTCGAACTATCTACTAATTATTCCTCAATCCTCTCGTTAAAAATTTGCCTCGCAAAATATTACATATGATAAACCGAGAAACCCAGTAACATGCTATTGTGAATTGTAACAAATGCATATGATGTGCAAAAACAAAAAGAGGAACCATCTGGACTGGACTTGAAAATCTCCACTTCAACGGGAAAGCTGGCTTAAAATATTTACTCAGTGAGTGTGTTCTCAGTCTCCCCTTTGCCATTTTCATGGTTGTCAAGTTGACTGAAGTTACCCTTTTGCTTGAAGAGCTGAGTATGGTGGTGCCTACAGTAGAGACGGTGCTCGTGTGCCACATAATTTGAGGGGCTGATTACACATCCTCCGTGGGCACACCTGAAACAAGGCTTATGATATGATTTCCCATCAACAGCCACCTGAAAATTAGCAATGGCCAAGCCCATCAGTCAATTTGAGGAAGCTTTGCCTCCAACAACTTGAATGAAACACATAGTACAATGCTGTACATCATAACATTATTCCTAGAAGGTTTTACTAGAATTGAAATGGATGCTTACGTTTTGTTTGGGACCTTGGGCATAAAGAAAATGAGGGCGAAGGGAAAGGGAAGGAACTGTGAAGGCAAGCTTCATAACAACTCAATTAAGAGAGAAGATTAGTATCCATTTTGTTCCCGTCCCCACCATTTCCTCTTGTTTCCAAGAACTAAGCACAGATGTAAAATGTTTTAAAGACATTCTGAGATATGGTTCTCGAATTAAAAATACAGATGTCTTGTATCTTCATATGCATCTTTTGAAAAAACAGTAAGATCTTGTCAGATTTCTTATTGGTTTTTCTCCTAATAACAATTCAAAGTATAATTTTAACTTTAAAACAAAGATCACTGGTCATAGTCATATCATGAGAGAATTGCTAAAACATATGCACATACCTTTTCAATTGGGTACACTTTCTTGTTGCAAGCAACACATTTGTCTTGAGTTCCAGCGAACAAACTTGAAACTTTGCTGTTGGTTTGGACCTGCAGAGTTCTTGGTCAGGGACCGTTTATCACAAATAACCAGAAAACCAACCAACCAAATAGTAGAAACCTTCGTTGACAACTAATATAATATAATGCCAATCTGTGAAAAATGCAAATTCATTAAATTAACTAATTAAGGATTTCAGAATACCTGATCAGTAGATCTCTCAACTCTGGTAGCTCTTGGAATACCTACAAGCAAGAAAGAGGAAAGCTGAGTGAAGAAGAAAATTGAACTTTTTCTTTTTTGGCCTGAAAATAGAACATTTTACCAAGCTATATTGAATATTTTTATAACTAAGAAGAAGTGAATATGTAATTCAACTCAATGACATCATCTCACCTTCAAAACTTTTCTCCAAGCTGCCAGTCATCTTGAATAGTTGATCAAAATGAGGCTTGCAGTATAAGACACCCTCAAAGGAATTAAAATTACTCAACTGCAAGAATTTGAAGGAAAATAAGCAATAAGACATCAAAAAAGACAACTAAAAAATCATATTAGATACAGTCTTTCGACATTACAAAATATTGACAGAAACAGCCAGAAAGTTGCCATAGAATGTCAAATTTCCATTTAAAACCCAAAAACATACAACAGGCAAGTGATTTTCAATTGCCTGTTGCGTATGACAGAACTGACTTAAACATCCCAATTGAGAAGAATTTTACAACATCAACAAGTGGCTGATCACCATGGATATGCATCATACTATAATACAATAAAAGATAATACTAATAGGCATCCCAAATTTCCACATTAATGTGAGAAGACAATAGATACAATACATCTATGCCCTGAAGATCCAAAACGAGAAGTCTAAACTTCTTAGCAGGAAAATATAAATTTAAGCAGCTGAGAGCTCCCAGTTGGGCATGGTGATAGACACATAAGTCCACCTCCCACTTACATTACCGCTAGCTAAAAAGACAAACAATCCCAAGTGGGATCATTTGATCATGCCTAAGGATGAGATGCATGATAAAGACAGTATACAGATAGGATGTGGTTCATGTAAACTTTGATTACTATTGAGCCTTGATTATATGTTCATGTCAGTACTTGAATCTCAACCACTAGGTACCTTTTAAATGAGTTCATCTTGGTTCCAATCCTATTCAGAGTTGTATGTTCCATTATCTGTATCAAAAAAACTATATTTGATCGACTTGATCTTAATTTTTAGATTATCTCTCTCTCATCCTAAATTCTTCACTGCCCATTCAATTCATGCTAAGATCACTGCATGATTAAATTGAAAAGCAGAGCAGTTTTTCTATCAAGGATCATCATCAAGTCTCTTTATCAAAACCATCATGCACAAAAACAGCATAAACATCAACATCAAATCTCAAAAACTCAATTTTGAAGAAGAAATGGCAAACAGACCTTGAGGGTACCCTTGCAATGGTGGCATCTGAAGCAAGACTTGTGATAGACCTTGTCGTCAGCAGTTAGCTGATCCACCAAGTAAACTTTCTTGTCACAGGCTTTGCACTTCTGGGTAGTCCCCGCAAATGTTGCCATCTGAAATTATGACTCCAAAGTTCACAGTTTTGACGATTTATTGAAGGAATTGAATAAGCAGAGCAGGTTTCCAGTTCAGAAGAAAGACTTTTTCTTCTTTCTTAGTTCAAATTCTGTGATTACTGCTATTTACAGCTCAGACAAAGTCAGAGAAAGCAGGTAACAAAATGGGGGCGATGACGGGTCCTGTTCTGGACTTGAGACAAAAATATATTTGTCAGGCTGTATTCATTAATGGGCGCTTTGGTGATTTTGGAGCTTCCACTTGACGGCTTTGGCCACCAAAAGACCCACTGAAATGACAAAATTGCCCTCCTCGAAGACAGTTGGCGTACATGCAATCCTTTTCACAGGTGGTAAATTTGTCATGTGACGTTCACGGACGAGATGGTAAATTTGTCGTGTCATTCTCGGACGTTCCATGATGAAGACTTTCCGATTAAAATGCTTCGGGACTTGTCATTTGAGGAGAATACAAGTATGGGCCACTCTCACGTAATCCCCTCCAATATCAAATTTATAAATAATTTTTTAAAATTTTAAAAATCAAGATATTAATAATCCAATTAAAAAATAAAAAAAATATAAGTCACTAATAATAGTTTTTAAGTGTTTTTTATCTGAAATCATATTTTCGATAAAATTTTTACTAAAACAAATTATTAATAATAGAATTAATTTAGTAATATATTTACGATATAAATATTTTAAATAAATTATTATTGAAATTTGATGAAATCATATCTGGAGAGTTAAAATATATATTTTTTAGTTACTTTTTTGTTTTTATTAAAAGAATAACAAAAATAATAAGTAGCACATCGCTGTCTTTTCTTTTTTTTTAATTTAAATCTCAATATCTTCACTATTTTAAAAAATTTAAGAGAGTTATTTGTAAATTTTAAAATCTTAAGGAGTTATGTGACACTGAATGATATTTTATGAGGCTTATTTATATTTTTTTTCTTATTCTACCTGTTTTCAAATTTATTCTTAAGATTTCTTTTTTAATATTTGAGCTATCTGATTTTTTTAAAGTACAAAATACACTTTAAAAAATAAAATAAATCATCATATTTATTAATAAAAATTAAAATATAAAATAATTATAAATTAAAAATATTTTTAATTATTTATAATTTATTAAATTCTTAATATTTAATTTTTCTATTAATATTTATGATTATCTATCTTATTATATGCGTTGGAGTAGGTTAACAGATATACCACGTCACCGAGAATGGTAAAATAAGAATTTTAATCAATCACAAAGTGATCTGCTCCTAAATATCAAGTTCAGTGTCGACTAACCTTTCCATTTGCAGCGATGAGGTCACTTTTTTTATCAATATTTTATTTTTCCATGCTGTGTTGATAAAAAAGGAATATTCTAAAAATAAATTCCGAAAGTAAAAATAAATTTATCAAAAAGGGTAATTTAGCCAAAAAGTCCGATGATACATCACGATTTTTACCTAGGTGGGAGATTTAAACCACTCTTCAATTAGGGCGGGTAGCGGAGTGTAATTTATAGTTTTATTAATCATTTCCAATGTATTCCATTAGCTAATTGAAATGATAAAATGTTAACCCTTAAAACTAAATTGCAGAAAGTTTCCTTGCGGAATGCTTAATTGGAGACAAATGAAGTGGCTTTCACACAATGGTAAAGTAGCTTTGATTCGGGTAAATTGACCAAGATATATTCTCTACTAAGGAAAACAAATTAATGTTGCATATAATATATTGTATTATCCTATTGGATTTAATCGTCCAAATCAATGTGGCATGTGTATAAAAATTTAATATGACACGCATTATAGTTGATTTGTTTTAGATTTTTTTTAATGTGTCTTCTATTTTCCACTAGAAAAAGAGTTCTTTTTTTTTTTTTTTAAGAGAGAGAAATGTGGGAAACACATATTCACCGAGCCGCAGAAGTGGAGGGTGAAGAATTGTACATGAAAGGTCAATATAATAATTTGCGATAAAATATAAAATATTTCTTTCAATTTTTGAAATAATTGAATTTTATTTCATTTATTCTAAAATTTTAAAATTTTCCTTTTTAATTTGTATAAAATTTGAAAACATTCACTATTAACTTAATTCTTTATTTTATAAAATTATATCATTTTTAATAACATTTTTAAATAACAATCATAATATTAAAACATTTTTATTTATCTTAGTATTTTAAAAAATTATTATATAATTAATAAAAATTAAATTAAATATATAGAATATTAATTAAATAATAAAAAAGTACAAAATTTTATATAAAAATTGGTGAAATAAATTAATACACTATAATATTGTATTTATTATTAAAAATTTATAAAAAATTTATAAAATTTGATAAAAATGATGAATTAAGTTGACAATAAGTGTCAAGTCTAAGTTTTGTAAAATTTAGGAGGTGATTTTTAATTTTTTAAAAAGAAATAGGTGAAATTCAATTACTTTAAAATTGAAGGAAGTATTTTATATTTTTAATAATTTTATAAGTTTAAATTTGATGCAAAGTTAATGTAAATTATTTTATATTATTAATAAATAAAAATATTATATTATTAAAAAATAATCAAAACTTTTTATTAATATAAAAGTGAATAATTAATTTATGTCAAAAGTGAATCAAATATAAATTATAATTTTATTTTACAAGAAAGGTTAATCTGATAAAAAAATTTATGAAGAAAAAATTTACATAAAAAAATATAAAATTTTCAAAATTTAGGGACCTCGGCCCTGAGCTAAAGTGCCCGGCGCCCCTGGCCTGGGATGTGACGTTTTGAATGGACTCACATTTTTCTAACGAAAATATGCTCCAACTTTACACTAAGTTATGAGTGAATTAGCCGGGCTTTTTATATTCTAATTTCTATGATAGGTGTCATGAATTATAATGAGTTATGATTGGAATTTTGAATTTGGTCATTATTATTATAAGATAAAAGAATATATATATATATATAGCAAAGAAGAAAGACAGAAATAGACATGATAGGATGCATGCACAGCACATACGGCGAATTAATTAAAATTCCAACTCAGAGGATGGCCCATCCAAGTCCGTGGAGCCACATGTTCGTCTTTTATTCATTTTATGCTTTCCTTTTGGCTCCATCGCCTATAAATTTTAACCTTTTTTTTTTTTTTTTTCTGTTTTTTGTCTTTGTGGATGTCATCATATCAATGGCTGCATTATGCTCTCAGAGCTGCTATTTTTACTGACTTTGTTACCAGTAGAATCGCCCCTTATTCTTATATAAAAAGGATGACATGATTGCTTTAAAATGTGCTAAAGTGAAATTAAAAGTAAAAATACTTCCTTTTCTTTCTTTTTGTTTATCATATTTTTTTTAAAAAATATTTTTTACTTTAAAATTTTAATAAAATATTATTTTTTAATTTTATTATTCTTTTATATTAATAAATATTTCATTATTCCACACTATAATTACATTTATTTCATTATTTTTTATCTTTATTTTAATTATTTTAAATTTTATACATAAAAAGTAATTTTAAAAAATTTACAAAGAACAAATAAATTGAATTATTTTTTAACATTTATAAAATTAATTAATTATAATAAATAAAAAATGATCGAGTTTATATTAACGAGTACTAAGAATTTATTATATAAATTAGAAAAACCAAGTATCATAATTAACATCCTCTTTATTAAGAATAAAGATTTATAATTTTACAGCTATCACAGTTGAACTCCCGCTTCCTTCACCTCTTATAATAAAAAACAAGATTTTATATTATTTTTAAATAATTTTTTTAGAATAATATTTGACTTTAAATTAAAATTTTATTTTACTTATAATTTAATTATAATATTATAAAATTTGTTAAATTTAATAAAAAAAATCATTAAAATCCATTTCACTAGGCTTAAAAAATATTATATAAAAATTTATCCTTTTTAACATTATATTTATTATAAAATTATTAAAATTTATTTTTTAATTAAATTATATGTATTTTTAAATATTTTAAATAAAATAATTTATTTATAAATAAATTAAATTTATTATTTTTTAAAAATATTCAAATAATAAATTTTATTTATAAATAACTTAAAATTAATTTTAAGAAAATTAAGTGCCAACCAACCTTTAATTTGCGTGATGTTGACAACTCCCCATTATCCCAGTTTGTTTTGGGAAAACGCACCGCAGGTTGTATCTGCTCATACAAACGGCGGTGAGGTGCTCTACGGTATCTGTTGCTCCCGCCGTTTATTACATGTATAATTAGTTGCTTTTATAAAATAAATATATAATATTCATTTGAGTTATTATATAATTAATAAAATAATTATATTCTATGTACTTAATAATTTTATTTGACTAAATATACTTATATTATTTTAATAATAAATTATATTTATCTTTAATAAGTCATATTTATTGTAATTTTCAAATGTTGAAGACAAAAGGTTAAAATAGCTCTCAAATAAATTAAGTAGGAATAATTTTATATCTGTATTTATAAATGATATTAGAAACTTTTTTCTTACTAAAGCAATGTAAATAAATAACTTTCATTATTTATAAAAACTAAAACTTTTCAAAAAAATTTATTGTCATTTTGATATTCAATAACCAATCCAACGAAGAATTTCTTCCCGAATAATTGCACTTTTTCCGTTACTTCCACAAATTAAAACAATCTCCTAATATTTAAAAAAAAAAAAAATGTTGTTGAGAGGACACTGTACACACAATTTTTATATCTATTACCAATAATAAAAGTTTATTATTTCATTATTATTAACAAATTCATTAAATTTTCACTTATCCCTCCTTAAATTAATTCAATCAGGCATATAACCCGCTCATTGAGCAGTAAGAGTGTCTTTTGTTCATTGATATTGATTCATATTGGGCCTACATCCATGCATGTAACCGCCGGTTATTAAATGAACCCATTTTCGTCAAGACCGGGCCAACAACGGTACACCACATTTAAAAGGTTTTACCAAAAAACAGAAACATTAAAAGGTCGCTCAGTCGAAAGTTCAAACTTTTTAAGAAATTAAATATTTTATTATTTAATTATCTTTTTCTTAATATTTCAATATAATCTATTGATGAAAATAATTAATTTATTATGATATTAAACTCTCACGAGAAATACCCAAATACTGGTAATATATTTACTCTCATAAAAGAATAATTATCAACTCTAATGTTATAATTGATTTTCCCACTTCCACGACATTAAAATCCCCATATGTTGACAACTGACAGTTATTTATTATTCGAATAAATTTGTGATAATTGATGCATACAAGAAAATTTCCCACATGGCAATTATTAGAATATGAGAGAATGAAACGGCCAAATTATGGAAATATGAAAACAGGAAAAAATTAATAGAGAGCCTAAGGCAAACTCAAGCTTTTTACATTTCTATGTAGGTAGCAAGGAACCAAATTTCATGGGAGCTCATTTCAGAAATGAGAATGATTTTGTTCATTGGTGACGGAGTTTATGGTTCTATCACCTACCAAATAACCCAAAGAAAGTTAGCTGAATCTCCAACTTCATGGGCCTTAAAATGATGATACCCAATTAACATGACTTTCGGTTTCATTCATTCATAAATGTGGCATGGTCAGCAAAATACAACATTCTCAGTATCTATACAGAAAGCAGTCAAGGTTTGTCCATCATGTATCATGTAATTTGAACTCAGCAACAAAACGAAAAATATAAGAATTAGATTGCAGATGATCTTTCGTAAATGGTGAAGAAGGTACAAGAAAAATATCTCTACCAAGCATGATTTAACCAAAATGAAGGAAAGCAAACTGCGACATAAGTATTTGGACCCTCTCCTTTTTACTTGTTTTCTTGTCATGTTAAAGAGAGAGAGAGACAGAATTTTAATGTTGCACAAAATTTTTTGGACATATTTCTCATGAAAGAAAAATGACCAAAAGAAAAAGGAGAAAATCCATGTCCGCATTAGAAAGAGAGCAAATATACACACCAAAAAGAAAAAAGAAACAAATTACCAAATCCGCACATATTTCAAAACAGCCTGATTACAGAGTTGCCTTAAACAACTTAAATTATCACCAATTTCCCATCTCCAAACTGCTTCCTATGGGATTTGATAGACCAACAATACACCCTTACAAAAAAATACTAACTATCAGATTTTAGGTCTTTTGGAATGTGAATGGTCCATTTTCAGCCTAGAGACATCCATAATCAGAAAGCCTACAACTCAAAAGGTGGAACAACTATGAGGTGCAAGCATTGGGTTTCAAATGCTTTTGTGCTTATTCTAAAACAGCCAATTAATGCAGGTTTATATTGCTGGGTAAAGAAATAACAATTAACATCAGATTACACAAATTATGCACTTTCAGGCTTTGTCTGTTTCCGAGCTTCTTCCCTCATGACTGCTTTCACATATATTTCATAACAGCAGCCTGAAGCAACATCATAAAACCATTAAAGGATGTTGAAATGATGTGATAGGTGAAAAATTAAAAAAGAAATCATTGAATTTAAAATACATTACAAATGTTACGTTAACTTACACCCCAGTCCCAGTACCTTCCTAAGAAAATACTCAATTCAAAATACATGATAGAGTGAAGTATAAACAATAATTTTTTTTTTCCTCAAAAACATATGTCCTTGGAATAAAGAAAACAACATCATTTTCTGTGATGAACTAACTTTGATATCTTATAGTAGTATATCTTCATAATTCATCCATGAACAGCACAGGTATAGTGGGGTGCCCAATCATTACAGTATTTGCCAAATCCCTAAACCTCTAATATGATGAAGGACAACTTGTTACAACTTGGAAAAGAATAAAGTAGTATTGATTCTGAATCCTAACGGAAATTCTGCCACTGAACTTAATAACTAAATTTGATTGAAAGGAAAACCATGAAACACCAGTCACACAACTGCAGCAGCTACTGCATTTTGCTCTCAAAATTCATGATTTGACTAAAGCATATGTGTGTGTGTATACAGATATGTTTGTATGTATGTATGTATCAAGCATAACTATGAAAAAGCTTTGAACTTGTAAATAGATCATCTCAAGCCACCAGAGGCAGAGATGAGTAACATCTTTTTCTTACACTACCAATGTTGTCATAGCACCAGTGTGTTACAATGGAACTGAATAATAAATGTCATTCAAATTCTATCCCCCTCACAGAAAAGGAAGGCTTAAAGAGACAGTCAACATACCTGCAACGACAACAATTGTTAGAACATCTCCAATTCTCTTGAGCCGCTTCACACTCTTCTTGTAGGATTTGAATGGCTTCAAAGATGGATCCTCTGCCAATAGCTGCAAACAATTAATGTTACAAATCAATACAAAAGCAAACCCACAAAAATATACAAAAAACTATGCTCACCAAGTGACACGATGAACGGTATTTTCAATAGCATATTTAATGATTACAATATCCACCAATTTGCTTAGACAAAATTAAGCATATATAATAATAGTTTGGCAAGAGATGACAAAGGAAACTTGTAACTTCTTTCCATATTATAGCGAGTTGGACAGTTTATATTGTTCCCTGCAATATTAAACTGGCTCAGAGCAACAAGCCACTCTACAATTTTTCGGAGACACTTCATAAATCACTAAACCTGTTTGCTTTTCGGCTATTAAGCTAAGCGATAAATTGATTGAATTCCCAAGACTCAATATTACTGATCAAATCCAAGCAACAAAAATAAAATATATATTATTTAGGAGTCAAACATCCAAACAAATCCAAAACCACTCACCAGCCACTTAGTAACCCTCAATAGGGAAGTAATTGTTCATGGGTGATGTAGATGCACTCAAATACTAATCTGAATGGGGGGAAAAAAAGTGCATCTTACAGCTTTTTCACGAGGCCCGGGTTCGATGTGGAATCCACGGCGCGAGAGAGAAATCGAGTCCTCCGCCTTCTGCTTTCCCAGAAATTTTGACGTCGAAATTGAATCAGCGACCAAAAAAACCCAGAAGGAAATACCTTTGAAAAAAAAAACAGCGATTGATGGTAAGAGTAGCTCAGAGACAATAATACTGTACCTGCGAGTGAGATCGAAAATGGGAAGCAATGCTAGTTTTGTTCAACAAGAATGCCATTTTTGCCTTTTGCAGTGATCCTTGTAGATTTAGAAGCTTTGAGAGAGCTAATCAGGGCCACGGGCAGAAGACGAGCATAAAAGACAGAGCAGGGCCCCCGATGTTAAGTCCCAACAGCGGAAGGAAGAATAAAAGGGCAAAAGACCCTCAAATTTTGCTGCTGAACCCCGGCTTTCCCCGGTATTTCCTATTTGTCACCCACACTTTTTTCTGCAACTCACAAATTCTACTTAATAATTAAAAATAAAACAAATACGAATTTACTATCAGTTTTTTTCTACATTTTTAAGCGTATGATTAACATATAAAATACAAAAATTTGACATAAATAAATAATGAAAATTATGTAAGATATGTAATAAATAGTGAATGCATATAACTTTTAGTATCCTTATAAAATTGGCCGGAGAAATTAAACGTCAACTATATAAACACTAGAGTGAAACTTTTATTTCTTACTTTTCTCTTACTTACATTTTTAATAATATATTTTGTATTAATTTCAACCTTATAAAAAATTAATTTAACTAATAGAGGAATGAGATTGAATAAATTAATTTTTATATAAATATTAATAAAATAAAAAATGAATAAATTAATATTTTATAAAAATAAAATTGATATAAAATATTTTATGGGATAAAATTGAAAAAAGAGAATTTTATAGGAACCAACATGAAGGTTTACTAATTTGTTTGAAACTAAGAAAAAAAAAGCAAAAAAAATAGTAGAATGAAATATAAATTTGATAGAAATTGGACCAAATATAATTATATAAATCTTGCCATTTATATTATCTCCTCAGTCCTCGCTACACTTCCAACCATATTTTAAAAATATCAAATCACAATCTCAAGTTTACATGGCAAATCTTACTTACAAATTTATGTGAACCTGAACATCCTATAAAATGCAAGAAAATTCACAACTTTTGTGATAGTACGAAACAAAATGCCATTTTTATTACCTCTTGAAAGCAAAGATATGAGTCATTGTCAAGAAAGATGTATTAGTTAAAATCAAACTTTATAAAATAATAATCTAAATTGAATCATATAAAAAGAATAATATTAAATTCAGAAAAATTTATTATTACTTGATGAATCTATTATAAGTGAATATGAAATTAAAATTTGTTGTAAGCAACGAACTATTCACGATTGGTCTTGATCATGAACTTCAATAAAGATCTATTACTCCTATCAACTTTATATGAAAACTTGATTTGAAAGACTTTTTGACGATAATGAAGAGTATTCAGAATCAATCATAGGGTTTAGGAGTAGTAACTCTTATTTATATTAATAATATTGATGGATCGACCCATTATCGAAAATCACCCATTATCATTTAATTAGGTTAGATTATCATTACACCCAAACTATTTAGTTCTTTAATATTAGGTTAAACCTTTTTACATATTATTTTATTATTAAATTAATAGGTCCACAATAAAAAATTCAACAATCTTTCGTTCGGATCATATAATTCAATAATAGTAGCTAGTTTAATAAGATGTAAAAGAAAATTATGACATCTTTACACCCATTAATCTAAATTGAGATCATAACTATTCAGTGACATAAAATACAGTATCTAATAAGGATATCAATAATATATATATATTATACACTTATACCTCGTTGACCATATACAATATTCAATAAGGATATATATAACAAGTTTGTGCTTGATAAGATTTACATAATGAAATTATGATAACCATATGTAAATCTTTACACACTAGATCGAAGCATTCACTTAAAATGCTAAATGAGAATTATTATTCTCATCATAATATTGAGACAGAGTTTAAACATTTTTATAAATATGTCATAACAAAAATGTACACAATATATAGAAAACATGAATATTTTATTTATGTAGATCTTGAGAAAATAGTTTACATTATAATACTCCCACTAACCCAAAACATCAAAAGACTTAGCCAATTCAATATTAATTACATGATCATGATATATTTCTACTGCTAAGCTTTTGGTCAATGAATCCGCGAGCATAGAATTCATGGAAATATGTTCAATACATATAATGTGCTTGCATACCTTCTCTCACACAAATTGGTACTTTATATCAAAATGCTTTGTACGGGCAGAACTTTTATTATTGTAAGAGAAGTTTACAACAACAATATTTTTATAATATATGGTTAAGAGTCTTAAAATGTTATTAATAATCTTGACATTAACCATAAAATTCCTTAATTATATAGTAGTACAAATGACTTTATAACATACGACATATTTTGCTTTCATAGTAAAGGTTGTTATTAAGTGACTTTAGATGGCTAAAGGTCTTAAGATGTTGTTAAGTGACATTAGATGGTAAAGGGTCTTGAGATGTTCTTAATAAACTTGAAATCAATCATAAAATTCCTTAATTATACAATAGTACAAGTGACTTTATAACATGCGACATATTTTGCTTCCATAGTAGAAGTTGCTATTAAGGATTGTTTAACCCTTTTCCACGACATAACTCCTCTTACCATCATAAAAATGTATCCAGATGTAGATTTTTTATTATCAAAAAATAAGCAAAATATAAATCCGAGTAGTCTGTAATTATGAGATCTCCTAATCTTTTATAGGTCAGTATGTAATCTTTTATACTCTAAAGGTATCTCATCATTCTTTTTGCAATAGTCCAATGTCTCTAATCAGGATTACTCAAATATCTCCCCAATACACCAATAGTATAAGTTATATCAAGACATGTATATACCTGAGCATACATTAGCCTACCAATAATTGATGCATATGGAATATTTTTTATTCTTTCTATTTCAACGTTATTTTAATGATACTAGGACTTAGAAAAAATTTCCCTTTTTAAAATAGTTATGGAAGCTTAAGAGTAGGTTGAGAAAAAATTTCCCTTTTTAAAATAGTTATGGAAGCTTGAGAGTAGGTTGACATATTAAACCTCTTTAATATTTTCTCAATGTAAGTATATTGAGATAAACTAAGCAAACTTCAGGATCTATTGTAATAAATCTCTATCCCTAAAATATAAGAAGCATTTTCAAGATCTTTTATATTAAAATATTCGAATAACATTTCTTTTGTCTTAACCAGGAGGTTCATGTCATTGGTCGCAAGGAGAATATCATCCATGTATAGCACCAAAATAACAAAAGTGCCTGAACTCATTAACATATAAATACATTGGTTAACTGTATTCTCTTTGAACTCAAGAGAAGTCACTAGCTCACCAAACTTAAGATACTGCTATTCAGAAGCTTGTTTTAAGTCATAAATGAATTTTTTAAGTTGGCACACAAGGTGCTTTTTTTTTCCTTAAAACTATCTAGTTGGTTCATATAAATAGTCTCTATTAAATTACCATTTAGGAAGGCTATTTTTACATCCATATGATATAATTCTAAATTAAAATAAGCCACTAAAACCATGAAAATACGAAATGAGTGTTTAGTTGAAATTAGTGAAAAAATTTCTTTGTAGTCTATTCCTTCTTTTCGGGTGTAGCCTTTCGCTATCAATCTAGCTTGTACCTTTCAACTCCATCTTGAGTACCCTTCTTGGTCTTGAAGACCTATTTGCATTTAATCAGCTTGCAACTAGTAGAAAGCTCCACTAGATCTCACACTTAATTTTTATGCATTGAATCTAACTCATCTTTCATAACATTCATCCAATCAGAATAGTTTGAACTAAACATAGCTTGAGAAAAGGTTGTAGGATCAATATCATCATTAATATTATATTCATACTCTTATAAATATACAAGATAATCATTAAAAATTATCAATCTATGAATTTTATGAGATCTTCTTAATAAAATTTCTTCTTCGTTTATTTCATTTGGCTCAACATCTTTTACCATTAGCTATACTAGATTAACTAGTGGAGTAACAGAAGATGACTCTCCTAACATTGATGCTAATGGAACAATTGTTCTATCTTTAGAAAAATTCACGATACGTGGTATTTGATTCTTACTATCTAACTCATCCTCAAATAAGATGGTTTGATTAGACTTAATTACTCTAGTTGAATGAGTTGGATAGTAAAATCTGCTTTCTCTCGAGTCACTACAATACCCAATGAAATATCCATTAATAGTTTTTAAATTAAATTTCCTTGTAGATAGAATATACTACTTTACTTGACCTTTACAACCCCAAACTCAAAAATGTCATAGACTAAGCTTCTTACCATATAATAATTCATAAGGGATCTTAAGTATTGACTTACTAGGAACCTAATTTAGAATATATGTTGTTGTTCTCAACGTACCACCCTATAAGAATTATTGTAACGAAGTATGGGCTAGCATGTATCTCACCATATTCATAAGAGTTCTATTCCTCTTTTCTATAATTTTGTTTTGCTTTGATGTACCAATGTCACGACTCAAACTCGATCACACCTGACCCAATGCTCAATATCCACTAACCTCATTACTAATTCATCTAGTTTTACCTAATAGAAGTCTCCCTACTTTTATAGGAACTCAAATCATACTATAAATTCTTACGGAGAAACGAATAGAGTTTTCCCTATTTTTCAAACCTTTGCTAAGGCCACTCGCCCTAAATCACAAACCTATATATTCTCAGATACGATAAAATGTTCACATATACAATACTACACAATTTTAATAAGTATACACAGGTAAACGATTCGATACATTAAGTGTTAAATTAACACATTCCATATATATATAACCCGATCCTAATCCTAATCCTAATCCAACTGTTAGAACCCTTCGACGAAGTTGCCTTTAATTCTCTATAGATGTACTAAAGGTTAAGCATTCTTATCTTAACTTAAAAATAGTGAAAAACAAATGGAATGAGTTATGAGAACTCAATAAGCATATATCATCCACTATTAAATCTTAATTAAATTATATTAAATGATCACTAGATAATTAAGTGTTTGATTAAAGAAATAAATATGATCTAAACTCCCTAGATCCCTGTGACGTACAAAACCAAGTTTTGAATTGGATGTTTACCTACACACAACTTACATTTTATATTTCACATCGTGAGTCATGACAATCTTAACTAACCATTCATACTCAATATCATTATCATATCATACATAACCTATTCCGGATAAGTATCGCATTCACAAATAATTATTAAAGCTCAGTCACATCTAATTAGAGATATTCAATCACAAACAAGTTTTCATGTCATATCATAGTACATATTAGTCGTAATAAAAAATATATGCATTCATCTTTTGACTCCCGAGTCTACCTTATACCTTATTTATCTTTTCATCCTCATTTCTTTCAGGCCAACCTTATACCCTACCTATTTTTTTACTATGAATTTTTCATTTGACTTTCATATCATCACTCTTGTCACATTTCTCATTTTGAATATTACTCATGGCATAATTCATATCATAATATGCACAATAGAGCTTGGATCTATAAATCATAAGATTTAATGCAGTCTCAATGCACAGCAATCATTCTATCATCATGAGGCAAATCAAAATATATAACACAAGGCTTTAGCACTACTATGCTTTCTTGCATAGTCACAACAGTTAATCCATGTCTACTCAATATTATACACTTTAATAATCTTTTAGTCCAGTAAACATCTATAAGTAATAATGTAAATCCAATCATAATATAAATCTCACTTGACTTCACATTTCAAATGGCTATCAATTAATAATCAATAACATCATCACTATATTATAAAATATAAATCTAGTCACAATATAAATCTCATTTCTCATCACATTTCAAATTGCTAGCAATTAATAGTCAATAACATCATCAATATACCATACAAGCCTGTTATTTTATATAATAGATAATTACTAACTTGTCTTAAGCATCATTTTTAAATTTCTCATACATAACCATACAATCGATTTCATTATATATTTTATAATTCACTACTATCTTGTTTAAGATTTATTGATGAGTAGATATGTGGTATTTACCATTTATAGGAAGGATTATAATTTATGACATTTGAATACTTTCATGTTTAAAACGTTAAGTTAGAATATGATATATACTCACCTGATAGCGTCCACCTGCTTTGAGGATTTCCAATTATTTCACTTTTAGCTTCTACCTCTCTCTATTTCATAATTTGCAAAGATAATTTATAAATATAAAGTAATTATTGCTCTTCTTTGGAACATCACCATTTTAAATTCATTTTATAATTATATCAATATCCGAGGTTACCGGCTCCTTATAGTCCTTAATATTAGCTTTTATAATCAAGTACGTTATAATATATGAACTTTCAAATTAAAACTAGACAAATAAGATTATCATAGATCAAAACTCAAAAGGGTTCATTTTAAGCCACTCCATTATCCTGGACCATCATTTTCTTTACCTTTAAATCATCATTAAGGATGTAGATATTCTTTATGAATTACAAAACCATCAAAACGTTAGAATTTACGTTTTAAAACACCATAATTTTTTTCTTCTATAAAACTATATCTTTAACTTCTTATATATATATATATGTATGTATCTATTAACTGAACGTTATATGAACTGTTAAATCACATTTTACACATATTTGGAATTTCTTGGATTATACTAGGATTACTTTAATTATCTTATTATGACACCTTTTATCATAAGGAAATCATGCTCTTCCATATATCATTTTATATTCTAAACTCATAAAAGATATACTTTTTGAATCCATTTTAAACACTCTAATTATCTCATTCAATGATTTTATAGTATAAGATTTCTAATTTCACATATATTATAGTGTACCCAATGTACTTATAAGTGGGTTTTCTAGATCACACATTTATAAATATACTTATTAAAATTTTATAGTCTAAGCATGCTCCAATTACATTATTCTAACACTCCACAGCATTGCATTCTAAATTTTAAGTCTTTTTCAAGTTTCTCAAAACATAGGCAAAAATATATTTTCCTTAATTTAAAGATAAATCATCCAAAAATATTAAGATTGATACTATAGAAAGACTTCAACTATACTATTTTTTGCATCTTATAGTATAAAAATTATATTTTTCCAAGCTACCATCTGTATTCAAACATTCACAAAAAATAGGTTTTTCTATTTTAGGCTCACAGCAATAGATCATGAAAGTTTTATGATATAAGTTAACTTACCTTTACTAGATAGCTCTGTTGGAGTTTCACCAACGGTAAAGGCTTACCGAATGCAAGTAAATTGAAGGAAAATAACTACTTCTTACTATGAAAATAGCATCGTGTTTCATGGCTTCCCCGCACATCACTAACAACAACAACAACAACAACACTACTAGCTGTGAATGGATGATGACCATAGTGGCAAGGTGATGGATGCTCGCTGGAGTACTAACAAAAAGAAAAAGTCAATCGACCTTGTACACTAATCGTAACTTGAACAAGAGTTTCCAATGCCACTTATGGTTGAATAGATGGCGACTGAGTCGTATCAATCATGACAGACAGTGGTGGCTCAGCTCCAACCGACCCTAGCTAAGAAAAAGCTCAAGGAAAAAAAAAAGGATAAGGAGTTGGCAGTAGGGAAGAAAGAAGGATAAAGAGATATATAAGGAGCTTTAAGTTATGATTTTACGCTCTTCGCACACTATAAGCTCATTTTGTTTTTAAATCACACCATTTCATCCTTATATTAGAAATAATCCCAACCATTCATTATTTTTAAAAGCTAAACTATTATAAAGCTCCTCTTTCCTATTAAATCCAATTTCCCCTAACTTCATTTTTTTTTGTATTTCACCTTGGCATATATATTTATATAATTTTTGCTTTCCTCTTTTGTTAAGATAAATATTTCCAAGTCTCTAGTAACAAAACTTTAAATACACTTCAAGATATTACAATCAAGTATTGTGTAAATTGCTTGAATTTCACAATCTTATAGGTATCTCGTAAAGGGACCAGGGTTTCTTCTTATTTCATTGTACCTATCATAATACTCATCACCTCTATCAGAATTAATGTACTTTATCTATTTTCCTAATTTTAGTTCAACTGCCTCTTTGAATAAGTTGAAGGTTTCTCTCGTTTTCAACTTATCATTGAGCAGTTCCACCTAACCAAATCTGGAGTAATTATTAATGAATGTGATAAAGTATTTATAACCTCCCATAGTATTAGGTGTGATAAACCCACTAATATCAATATAGATCAATTCTAGAATATTTTCCTTTTTGTTTCTCTTACTTTTTTTAACTATAGCTATAAGTTTTTCTTTAATACAATCTACACATGTTCCAAAATCAAAGAAGTCCAAATCACAAAGTACTTCTTCCTTCACAAGTTTTTGAATTCTTTCTTCAAAGATGTGTCCTAATCATCTATGTCATAACATCGAAGACCTTTCATCAATTCGACACCTTTTTTTGCCTATAACAAAATTTATTGAATTCATGAAATTAGCATATAAATCAACCCCATATAAACCATCAAACACAAAACCTATGCTAACAATAGAGGATTTATAAAATAATTCAACCTTTTTATTTTCAAAATAACAAAAATATCTAATAGAATCCAAAGCAACAATTGAAATTAAATTCCTTCTCATGGAAGGTACATAAACTATATTATTAAGTAAAAGCTCATGTCCACTCTTCAATTTCAACTTCACTAATCCTATGTGCTCCACTTTAACTTTATCTCCATTTCCAAGTCTCACAATCAGCTATTCTTCATTTGGTTTCCTCAGATTTATCAGTGCCTTCCTTTATCTTCTCAACCTATTTCTTGTATTTAAAATAGTCTACTTTCTTATACTCATACTTCTTGCAAAACCTACAATTACCCTTGAATTGGGCCTTATTAGGTTTATAGCATTTTTGTCCATTAGATTCACCTTTCTCACATTTCCTCCTTTCATAGTTATGGTATCCCTTGCCATTTTTTTAATTAAACTTTCCACCATGATTTGGATGTGTCCCATAAGTTATATAATTAACTACCTGAGCCTTTCTTTCCTTCATATTTTCCTTTGCCTGTATAATAATAGAAATTAACTTATTAATAGTCTATTTTGATTTCTGAGTATTATAAAAGGTTTTTAAAATGTTAAATTGAGGTGGAAGAGACTCTAATACATATCAAGTTAAATAACTTTCTCCCAACTTAACTTGCATGGTTTTCAACTTGTTGTAATAGTTAACTAATTTTAGAATATGTTCTTTCACCCCACTAACACCATCATACACTAACTTCTCAAGTAATGAAAGATATCATCGCTTTTCAACCTTATTAAATTTCTTATACTTTTTTTACTATAGAATCTAGGAATTTTTTTGCATTTGTTATTTTAGAAATGCTTTCTCTTATTATTTTATCCATCATGTACTTTATTACAATCAAACATAACCTGTTAGAGTGGGTCCACTCTAATACACGCCAAGTTAAATAACTTTATTCCAAATTAACTTGCATGATTTTCAGCTTGTTATAATAGTTAACTAATCTCAGAATGTGTTCTTTCACTTCACTGACATCATCATACACTAATTTCTCAAGTAATGAAAGATATCATCCCTTCTCATCCTTATCAAACTTCTTATATTTTTTTTACTACAAAATCTAGGAACTTTTTGTATTTGTCATTTTAGAAATGCTCTCTCTTATTATTTTGCTCATCGTATACTTTATTACCATCAAACACACCCTGTTAGAATAGGTCCACTTTTCATGATAATTCTTTTGATCTATTATAGAATCAACACTAATCTAAAGTTCTATTTCTATTATCACCAGGTCCAAGTTAAAGATTGCCAGATATAGATTTAGTGATTCAACCCAGTCTTCATGGTTGGTCTTATTAAGTATCTTAATTATATTTAATTATATAAGTAAAGGAGCTGAGGAAATAAATTTTAAAATATTAATGCATATTTAACCTTAATCATACTAGAAATTTCTCTCAGTAAATTATGCAATTAAATTCAGTATTATACTATAAGGCCTAATACCAATAAGGTATTAAAGGCCTTATAATGTAATATAAGAACTAAATATCATATTTCTAAACTAAAATTTTAACACTAATAAAGTTATAAAAATTTTTAAAATATAATACTTATTTCTATACTTATGTTGTCACTAACAAATTATATTAATAATATTATATTGATAAAATATTAAAATATTATTAATATGGTACTCTCTTTAGTTCAACTACCATTATATATAAAAAAATAAATAAAATTTTATACAATTAGATCCACGATAGGTGGACACACGATTATAGAAAATTTTATGGTATAACATAAGCACAAATATTTTTTTAAATTATTTTCTTATAAATACATACACATAGAAAAATAATAATTAATGGACTAGATAGTTTCCAAAAATGTCATAAAAAATATATGTAGAAGCCCAATATGCAATAATATCACAACGAAATTTTCAGCTCAAAATAATATTATTTGGCTATCCAAATTAAATAGGAAAATTAATTAAAAATTTTAATTTAAAAAATCTGAAAAATATCAAAAAAATAACTCAAAAAGTGGAGCCCAAAAATTAAATTTTAGATGTATTTATTTATTTATTTTTATATACATAATAATGCCTTAATACATTTTAATACTTTTAATGCAGAAATTTTCTAAAGAAATTACATTTAAAATCCATTTCAATAATTAAAAATTTTTTGAAATAGTAACCATGGCTTTATATATATATATATAATGTTAGAATATATATATAATTCACAAAAATGTCAAATCACATGTATGTATATATGCATCTATGTATGTAAACACCAATAAAAATGTCAAAACACATATATATTAACAAAAAAATGTCAAATGTACATATATATAATACCAAACAAATATATATATCAAAACGCAAAACGCTATATTCAAACGCCAATGCCAAAATAAAACCCAATGAATTGATGTGAAATTCAAAAAAATCAAGGACACTAACACCCAACAGCAATCGGAAACAACATGGGGTCAGACCAAATTACGACGTAACAGCAAATCGTGACACAAAATAAGGCAAACACAAATGGCAAATGACAAATAACACAAATTGAACAATAACAAGGTACGGAAACGAGACAAAGCAAAACAAAAGAGTCTAATGAATCCAATTGATAAATCAAAGTTTTATAAAAACAATAATTCAAAAATAATTAACTTGTGAGTTATGAAATAATTTTAGAATTCATAATAATTTTTATTCGAAATAATTCATCAAAAAAATATAATATTATTTAAAAGATAAAATTTAATTTATGAATTTATGTAATAATATATTCAATTTATATGATTTATAAGTTTTGACACCAATTGTTAAAATCAAATTTTATAGAATAATAATCCAAATTGAATAATATAAAAAGAATAATATTAAACGTAGAAAAATTTATTATTACTTAATAAATTCATTGTGAATGAATATGAAATTAAGATTTGTTGTAAGCAATGAACTATTTATGATCATTTTTTATAACGAACTCTAATAAGAAATTACTACTCTTATTAATCCTAGGTGAAAACTTAATTAGGAAATTTTTTTAATATTGATAGAAAATGTTTAGAATCAATCATAAAATTTAGGAGTAAAAACTCTTATTTATGTTAATAATATTAATAAGTCGACTTATCACTGAAAATTACTCATTATTATATTAGTTAAGTTAAATTACTATTAGTCTAAATTATTCAATCACTTTAATATTAAGGTAAATTCTTTTACATCTTATTTTATTATTGAATTAATAAGTACACAATAGAAAATCCAATAATATTTCATCCTTGAGAAGCCAAGATATAAGACTTTGGGTGTACAAAACAAAACGGCATTCAGACTGAAGATCAGCAAAAGAAACATGCGCCATTGGATCGGTGTCACATACCATATAGTCGCTTGGGAAACCAAAAGAAGGGTCATACCTAGGACCAATGCTGTCAATTTTGGATAGATGATATTATGTCTGGAGAAGAGACGCTTGCTTTAGTGTAATCAAATCCTTGGGTATTGTCAGCAGCCAACCAGGTCCTTCTGTCTTGGGTGAGAATGAGATGTAAAGTACATTCCTTCTATGTGAAAAACCATTCATGAGAAAGGCTTCATCTACGAAGAGAAAATTTTCACACCTTATTTGAACGCAGAGACCTCTTGGGCAACAACCTAATGATGGACATTGAGATTAGAAAGAATTAATGAGAACTTGGAAGGGAAGAAGTAGTATGCAAAGAGTGGCATTTTGGTTTCAGACAGCTTATCTACACTGAGATACTGGCATTCAGATAGCTCGCACATCTTTGCAGACATACCTGCGCCCGATATCTGCACATGACAAAGCAAAAACTTTAATCATTAGCAAATGCAAACTAATGGTATCCAACAATGATAAACTTGTCAGGTAGAACAAATAGATTAGCTAACCGAGGTTACATGATAGTAGATTGGATGCGTCTTCTGGAATGCGACAGGAGTGTGGGTACCGTGAGGACGACAACTAGTATAAAATCAATTTGAAGTGGGATGTTTTTACAGATGCATAATTTGAAAATGCAGAAACTATTCTAAATGATATCATGAAGCTTCTCTTTAAACCAAATGCATGAATTAAAAAAGGATGTACTTGATAGTTGAGAACCCCCAATGCTCAGAGCACAATTGTTAACAAAAAAATTACACTGTAGCTATTTGAGGTCTGGATTGAAAGTATGATGATCCTTTCACAAATTAACGCTTCTGAAAAGATCCATCCTTACCGGTCCTTTCCAAAAGGTTAGGAGGGTGGTGCTTCTCATGCGTTGCAGCATTAAATTGCAATTTAAGCTCAATTCATTTCTCCCTTTAACAGGTGGCTTGAAAGGCCCATATATGTCCCCTTAAAAAGAAAATTTCTCAAGAATAAAATACAGTACTTTATTTTAGAGAAAAGAAAAAGAGATAAAATAATGGATGAAGCCTACACAAGTGGGTTCACCTTACTGTGGACTCTACCACCATTTCTTTATCTTTCTTCTTTGATGCTTATTTGGACGAGAAATTAAGAGTGAAAGAAGAAAAAAAATTTAAATTTGAATTGAAAAAAAAATAATAGAAATTTTTTTTTTGAAAATTTGAATTGTTTAAAAAATAATAATCACAAATTTGTCATCTAACATTTCTTTCCTCCCTTTTTTTGCCTTATCTAAATAAGGGAAGAGAGATATTTTTAAAAATTTCTTTTTCCTTCATTTTCTGTCCCTCCAAACAAAACCTAAATATTGTATTTTGGATCAAGATCCTCTAAAGTATAAAAAGTACTTTAGGAGAAAAGTGTTTTATCACATCCATTTATTTCAAAATCAATAGGTCATGATTTTTTTTATTTAAAAAATTATAAGCCATTAATTTTGAGATCAATGAATGTGATGTCTCTAAAGTCTTTTTTACACTTTAGAGAATCTTGATCCCTATATTTTATTCTTAAAGTAGTACAAAAATTTTCCTTTATTTAAAAACTCAAAGTTTCCAATTGTGCAAAAATAAAATTGCAAGATAATGTACTAACCTAAAGGAGTAAATTACAGAGGATGAGAACTACAAATCACAATAAAATTAAGGGAAATTATGGGATACTATTTAATATTATATCAATATATTATTAAATTTAGTAATATATTAAGTTTATTTTTTAAAAAATTTAAATTTTATATATTATATAATGATATATCAATAATCAAATTTAATAATTTACGGTATAGCACCTAATCAGTAATACACTGTGATAGACTATAGAACTTTCCTAAATTTCAACTAGAGTTCCCGTAACAAAGACGTAAGTGAAGAGAATCTAATATTTTTATTCTCTCTTCTCTTTTTATGTTATAATTAATCAATTTTATAAATATTGAAAAAATAATTTAATATATTTATTTTTAATAAATTTTTTAAGGATGTTATTTATACAGAAAATTTTAAATAATTAAAAATAAAAATAATGAAATAAATTAAGGATGTAAAATAATAAATTATTTTTAATAAAAAAGAATAAAATTAAAAAATAAAACTTTATTAAAATTTTAATGTAACATAAAAAAATAAAAAATTCTTGAAAATACTACAGGAGTAACATCTGTTTTGTATTGTTCATTTATTTTCCTGGTCCCCAAAAGTCGATTGAATTGCATTTGCAAACATTAGATCTTTATGATCTAAGAAAGAAAATTTTGACCGATAAGTACTGACATTCTCATTGGTATAAAGGACCCTGTCTTTGTCTCTCTTATTCCAATTCCATCAAAATTGCTTGCCAGATGGAACCCTTCTATCCTTATCTTGATATGTGGCCCTGGTAGCCTCTAAATTTTGCTTGCCATGCAGGGAAGACGACACTGAGTCCATGGGAGACAAGAACATCCAAAACGACCAACATGCGGCTGCAGGAGTAATAACGGGAAGGAATGAGAATTCATGTCATACTTCAAAAGTTGCTCTACTTATTCGGATGTCATGCTTCTAATCATTAATCTTAGCCGCTGAAGGTCACTCATCTCTGCCTTTCCTTCCTTTAGCTTCAAGCAAAGCATGACAGCCCAATCGGTAGAGCGAGCTTCTTTCTTTACCAGCCGGAGTGGGGTCCATCAGCAAGCGCTTCATATTGGTGATGGGCTGTTTCCTAGCTTAGCTAATGATTTTACAGTAATTTTCTTCTTCGTATATAGCATAATTCTAACCCAAAACTTGCTCTACTTCAAAATTCCAGTAAACACATTTGACTTTTACATTGGATTGTTGACAAGCCTCAGGACACTGCCACTAGAATTGACTTCCTTCTCTTAATTTACCTCAACCATAGGAATCAATGTTTGTCATCACCATCATAATCATTACTCGTTTCATCCTTTGGGTTCTATAAATGATACATGCCGCCATCTCACTGTTAGCCTAAACTTCAGAGTTACAACCTCTCGTATTGATTCCAGCACTCCCTGGTTAGTGAACAAGATGCCCCGACAATATCTAAAACCGGTTTAGATGCATTTTTCTTGCTTGTTTCTTGCCGTAAAAATCAATTTAAGATTGCTTTTAGGTTCTTGTTTGTGAGAAAAATATTCAAAATATACCTTTGTTGCAATGTAGGACACAAACTATCAAGTAATTCATAGTAGAAAAGGTCATACACTACATGATCTCCGGTTTCCTTCAGGGCTTCCATACTAGAAGACAACATCAATTACAGCACTCCTCAAAAGCTTACTAAAATATGTACACTCGAACATCACATAGCACACACACACACGGGGACCATTTCTTTGTAGGGGATCATCTAGATGGCTATCACGCTACTTGCAACACGATCGAAGGTAAATGTAGACTACGAAAGGCAATCCTAGGCCCATTTTTGAGAAGGAAAATGGCATCAAGGGCACTTGGTCCTGTTGCCATGGGTGGTCATATCAGTATAGCAAGCCCCACACAGCTCCCTGTTGCCTGCTGTCCCAGGTGGAACGCACTTGCATCTCACGCAGCAAGTCCCACATGCCCTGTTGCACAGGTTTGGCCTCGAGTGAAGACTGCATCTGGTCTTGCACAACCCTCCACAGTCTGTACACATCAACCAATAAACTCGCTAAACAAAAGAAAAACATCTTTTTTTTCACAAAAATGCATCGATACTTGTGAGATGCTCACCTATCTGTTGCATTAGCCTTCTGTTTCCATCTTTCACGATAAGCTGAAACAGAGAGCGATAATGTCAGCCTCTAGTGGCTACCCACTTCAAAAAAAGATGAAAATAGGCAACTTGGAAAATATTTTCTTTTGGTGCTAATAACACTATGCCAAAGGAAATGCAGAGGTCAAATCAGTACTGGGTGATCAAGAGAACGCAGTTCCTCTTCCTCTTCATTTTCTATCTTCAGATCAGAGGAAACCTGCACAACAAAGCAAGGAAAACAAAGAGTATCACCTAGCGGCTAAAATAAGCTAAGGCTTGAAACATAGTGATTGTTCAGAAACCTTAAACAAAGAATATTGAGTACCTCGGCAAGGGACACCAACACCAACATTCCCAACACAAGAAACAATTTGAATGCCATAGCAACTGCGATACACAAAACACTCAGAAAAGGGAACTCAATCTTAAGACTGCTCAATGAAGAACACCCCCGCTGCCGCTAGCATTTATATAGCGGATTCAGTGGCACTAAAGTTGAGACCGTGAAATTACAGTAATGACCCCATTAGCAACGAGCATTGGAGTTTGGATTTTGCGAAATTGCAAAACTCTGTAGCATCGCGCTAAACGCCAAGCACGTGTCAATATATATTTTGATTCACCGCCAGTTAAAGTGGTAAAATATGGGATGGGAAACTAAGCTTGAAAAAATTGATTCTTAAATGCATAAATGAGGATTGAGATTGGTCAAACGTGGAGACAGCAGGGGGATGGGAAGAGACAAGCCAAGTTGAAGGTTGATCGAAGACAGCTGGATGAAGGCTGTAAGCTGCATCGATCCACCTCAATGCTTATCCGCCACAGCAGAAGTGCAGGTGGAATGAAAAAAAAATTTAAGGGAAAATATATTAAAGAAAAAAAATATGATTTACACCTAAATTTTAACTAAACAATAAAAGTGATATATTCCTTTTTTTAAGTATTATTTTAAAAAAAATTATTCTTATTTATTTATCTATCACCATTAACCGATTTCACATATATTAAGAAAGTAGTTAAATTTATTTATTTTTAATGAACTTTATAAAATTACCTTCTATGTACAAAATTAAATATAATTAAAAATAGAGAGAAAAATATAAAAAAATAAATGCAAGTTAACTAATAGTGTAAAATAATAAAATATTTATTAATAAAAAAAGGATAGATTTGGAAAAAGAATATTTAATATTTTATTAAAATTCTAAAGTGACAAATAAAAAGGAATAATTTTTTTTTTAAAAATACGACAAATAAAAAAAAATGGGGGGAATAATAAATTACATTTTATCTCTTTTAGAATTAAAATTATTTATTATTTTTATTAATTCTTATGCATTAACTATAAACATCACTTTAAAAAATGAAAGGAATATAAAATTTAAAACTTTATACTTTACTCTTAAAACTTTAGTTGACAAACAAAAATAATACATAAATTTTAAAATTTTACACTTCATTCTAAACTTTTAAAAAAATAGAAATTATTAATTTTGAATTAAATTTAATGATAACATTTGTTAATTTTCTATTTTTATTGTATCAAGCCACTCTTTAATTTAATTTTATATTTTTATTGTATCAAGCCACTCTTTAGTTTTGGCAAATAAAAAAGGTCAACTTTAATGATAAATTCTCCAAATAAATAAATATAAAATGGGATATTATGATTCAAATTGCTTCTAAAATTTAAGGTAAAATTTTCTTTAAAAACATGCTTAACTTTTTAAAATGTATAAAATAAATCAAATATTAGACCCTAAATTCATTGTGCCTCTATCATGTCAAAATTTTTATTTATACATTAACCTTTCATATAGTAATTTGTTAGAATAATTTAAATAAAAAATTTTATAATATTCCTATACTATATTAGTCAAATAATTTAATTTTCAAATATATAAATTAAATAAAGTTTAGCAAACTTTTGCAAATATGAATTGAATAGATTTTTCTAAAAGAAACTTTCATTAAATAGATCAAACTTAACATCATATATTTTTAAAATTTCAACGATTGTCATAACATATTCATAATTTTTAAATGACATATTCCGTATATTATCTAAATTTAACTAAAAGTTAATGTTTTCACTTTTTTAAAAAATTTAAAGGAATAAAGTGTAAAGTTTGAAAATTTATATACTACTTTTTTATTTAATTTAAAGTTTAGAAGGATAAAATATAAGGTCTAAAATTTATGTATCATTTTTGTTGTGCAATCAAAATTTAAGGAGTTAAATTATATTTTTTCCTATATTAAATGAAAAAGGGTTAAAAATAAATTTTTAAGTATTTAAACATTATGAAAAATTAAAAATAGAAAATTTAAAAAACGCTTTTTGAAAAATAGTAAAATATTTTTTTATTAAATAGGTATAGAAAGGATTTAAAAGTGTAAAAAGTTTTGTAACTTTTAGATTTTTTTTAATTTGTTAAACAATTTTGTTGACTTACGATAAAATAATTTTATTATTAAATATTTTTAATTTTCAATCAAATTGAATTAAAATTCAATATTTTATTATTCTTATTTTTATGTATTTAAATAATACATGAAAATGTACTTTTCATATATTTTTTCACCTTTTTTATATCTATTTTTTATACTTTTTTGTACCATATCTAAATATAGGAAAATTAATTTTGGTTCTTTTTCTTTGTTTTTGGCCGAAATTTTTGGTTCCATTATAACGTAAAAGGTGCAACTTTTACACCCTCTTACACGTCATTTAAGATTGTACACAAAACATAAAAGAGATTATTAAAATTATTTGTAGATTTTAAAATTATTATTTGTCATTTTTATTAATATTTTCTACTTTGTTATATTTCCATTATTATTTCTCCTCTGTTTGACTCATGTTTCTATTGCATATTCTAATAAACAAAGTATATGATTGAAAAAAAATAAAAGTTCATTTTCATCGATTTGAATTTTTATTAATTTTATTTTCAAATAAAAATTTATATAAATTTAACTGTTATAAAATTAAACATTTTTAAATTTTAATTTTTATACAATAATTTAATATTTTATTTTATGTACCAAAGGATAAAAATTTAAAAGTTTTTAATTTTATAAAAATTAAATTAATATAATTTTTAATTGATGATAAAATTTTAATTTTATATAAAACACAATATATTTTTAATCTTATAAAAATAATGAATGTTAATGTTAAATTTTTAAAGGAATAAATAAAAATAATTTTCTAAAAGATAGTTAAGAAAATAATAATATTTTTAAATATTAATTTTACATAAAAAAATTTATGCTTAAAACATTCTTGTACTTTTTTAATATAAATTAATTTCTTTAGGTAATAAATCTTTTTTAATGAAAATGTTTTTACGAGTACAACTTAAAAGCACGTGACGTGTCACTGAACATAGGGAACGATGAATCAATATCATGACATCTCTTTTTTTAAAAAAAAAAATAATTTCTCTCCACTTTTCCTCGCACATCTAAGGAAAAAAAATATCGGTAAATCCCATTATACGATTTCTGTCCCAATTTTTCTTTCTCTACATTTTCTATAATTATTCAAGTAGGAAAAAATCAGAAATTCTCTATACTTTCTTTGTTGTACAAGTTCTTTTCCCTTTGTTGTATCCCGAAATAAGCAATGACTTAATGTTAAGGAGGAGTGATTTGAGGGAGGGATCGAACTCCCCTGCTGCCACGACCTTAAAAATTAAGGGAGGGTTAGCACAATGATAATATTATAACATCTTAGCATTATTTAAGAATTTTATTATTTTTGTGAGCCGAATATTTAATATTTTATATATGATTACCAGTCATGTATAATTTAAAAAATATCATGACATCTCATCGAAGCTTAAGGCAAGTTCTTAGCAAAAAAAAAAGGGTTAGGGCAAGTAGCGAGTACCCATCCGTACCAAACATAGGTGTCAAAGATACAAAATATCTAATTCTGCGCTCATCCCTAGGAACCATTCCTCACCAAACCTGGCTTTGCTGAGTTGTCTTCTAGAGTTTAGCAGTATACTTCTGTTCAAGGGATCCCTTTTGCTGTCCACTCTCACGACACTATCAGCCTTCCAGCTGGCCCTTACATCATGCTTCCTATAGATTAACAAAGTTTATTATTATTATTAAATTTTAAATTTTAAAAATCTGCATCATTTTATTTTCTAATTGTAAAAATAAATACAAGTACACAAAAATTAGAGAAATGTAACAAAAGCGTAAAATCTTCAAAAAAGAAAAATCAGGTATAAAATTTCTTTTAACATCTTAAAATATGTTACAGACAAACTGAATTATATATCATATGCAATAACACATAAATAAAATACGATGGATATTGACCGATTTATCATATAAAAATGTTGATTGTGTGAGAAAAAAAAAATTGAAACTGGCGAATTCTAACATGCCTCCGGATTTTGGAACGCCGATGGCATGGCAGAATTATTTTGTTTGATGCACAAGTTTAAGAAATGATTTTAGTTGATTGTAGAAAATTATTAATGATGGTATTAAATTTGAAAAATTATAGTTTGAGCTCAAAAAAAAATTGTGATATGTCGTTATTGCGGACGGAGCAATAACATAACAAATACATTAAGTTTTATTTCATTGCATATTTCAACATATTAAAAATATAAATTTTGATACTGATGATATGTTGATAAAATAAGTTAAAATATTAAAAATATAAACATAAAATTTATAAAAATATTATTATTTTTTAATTTAAAATATTGTAAATTTTTATTAAAAATTGAAAAAAATTATAATACTATTTCTATTAATAATTTTTTTATATTTGTAATATGCAAAGTATATAATAAACAAAAATATTTATTAATTTTTTAATAAATTACACTTTTAATAAGAATATTTAAAATTCTTGAAATATTTTCAAATACATAGTAAAGCATTATCTGATAAATTATTTTGAAAGAATTATTATTTTTAACTAACTTCATTAATTTGACTAGTATTTTTGCAAAAATTTATAATAACATGATACTTAAATGGAAAAATCTGTATAAAAAATGAAACTAACTATAAAATTATTAGGACATAAAAAATATAGGAGGTGTTTAGAAAATAACTTTTAAAAGAGTTTTTAGTTAGTTTGACTAAAAATTGGATATTTGACTAATTTCTAAATTGAAAAACGCTGCATTGGCATTGGGTAGCGTTTGCAATTAGCTGGTGGTGTAATTTTTCGTTAAAGACTGAATTGCCCCCTCACATTTTCATAAATGACCAACTCATCCTTACTGCAAAACGTTAGCTGCTTCCTGCTTTCCTACCATCTTTGGCAGCAATGTGTAATGAAGCCGTAGGCCCACAGCCAATGGTTCAAAGGCTGGGCCTACGGTAATTTTAAATTTTATTTATTATATTATTTTAAATTATAAAATTTAATAATTATAAAATTTATATTAATTTAATTTTAAAAAATATTTAATATATAATAAATTAAAATAATATATTATTTATAAGAAAATTTAATTTACTAAGTTATAGAATCTAAAATATTAAAATATAAAATATTTAAATAATTTGTAAAATATATGCATGTCTTTATATGTCATTTTATATCCAAACAGTTAACCTTAAATAGCTGATTTTATCAAACACTCTTATTCAAACAATTAATGCAATCAGTTAATCAAATCAGTTAATACAATCAACTAACAGCTAATTGAATCAACTAACAATTACAGCTATTAACTGATTGCCAAATAAAGCCATAATGTAAAAAAAATCATAATATAATAGAAATATAATATGAAAGATGAAGTCATTTTAAAGCAAAAAATTTTCTTCTCAACTTCAAACTTAACATAAAAAAAGGTTGAACTTCAATTATTTTGTAAGATTCATTAATTAATAGTATTTGTGATCATTATCAATGATAATATGTTTAATATAACACACAAAATTTGAATTATTTTTATTGAATTGTTCTTGTTATAAATAAAATATATAATTAATTAATTTAATTAATAATTTTTAGATTCCTACAAAATGAAAAATGAAATCTGATTTCAACTTTAACCTATTTTTGTTAAAAGGATAATATATGGAGCCAAAAAAAAATTGTACAATTGATGGTAGCTTGTTCATTGTTGATGAAGCATTATAAAATTTTGGCATAATATGAGAAGTGTTATTTTATACAATTACGGATGATGACTCAACTGTGCTAATAAGGATTCCCGCCGGAAGAAAATATTTTCATTTAGAGGCTATGTTTGCAATTATTTCCAAACTATTATGGCTAACACAATAAAAAAAATTATTTTAAATTTGTTGTAATTACACTTGGCAGGCCACTGGATTGCCACATGGCTTTGTTCCAAAATTCATGCTTTCTTTTAAGAGTGACAATTCGAATTAACGATTCAGATTGAGGTATAGCTTCAATCCGTTTATACTCAACCTGAACACAATCCTTTTATTAAAAAATGACACGACATGATTCATTTATTAAACGAGTTAACCTAACTCGCATAATCTGAAATATTCAGAATATGCTTTTTACAGTAGTAATATGGCCTGTTTATATTAATTTTTTATTTTATATAAATTAGTAATTAATAAACTTATATATTATATAATTTATTATTTAGGTTATATGGAATTACACAGATTAAGTTAACTTAATTAATAACTCGTATAACTTAAATAGGTTAAAATAAATTATGTAGATTGATCCAAACCCAATATAAAATTTATACGGATCTATGTGTTTATAATCTGAACCCAATTAAACCGAACTTGTACATATATAACTCGTGCCGCATTCGTGTCGTATTATTATATCATATCGAAAATTATCACTCCTATTTTCTTAAAAATATCGTAGCCTTTCTTATTGAAACATACATAATTAGGTGGAATCAACGTCCTTTCTTAGATGTAAAGCACCTCCTATCAATTGGTGGAAGAGAGATGGCTCGATAATTTAGCCTTCTCTAATTAATTGCAAAGGTATCCCCCAAGATATGATTAATTTTACTTTTTATAGTTATGTCACATTATTTTATTTTATTTTATGCATTTCACTGTAGAGAATTTTAAAGATAATAAAAATAGTAATTTACTTCATGCATATATATATATATATTGAATTCAAATTCTTGAGAGAAATGAAGCTTTTGAAACAAAATCAAAATCATCCAAATTTTTCATCATTAATATATTATTTAATGGCTTAATTTTATCACTTATATTGACTTGAACCTTTGTGATTGTTAAATTAATTGTGAAATGAGACTCTTTTCTTTTGTTAATCTTTATGAACAATTTGGTCCTATGATGCATTTCATGCTTTTTTTAATACCTTTATTTGAGGCTTAATCTTTTTTCTCTCGTGGCTTTCCAAATTGCACATTCATATAAAATAGGATGAAAATTCGTGTTCACATATTATATCAAAAATTAGTAATAATTCAAATCAAATTCAAATAATAATTATATTAGATCAAATCAAATTATTTATTAAATTTATATAAACAAATTAATCTATCTAACCTATTTAATAAATTCAATTAATAAAATTTAATTACTTATCATTTTGCACCATAAAAAATATATTTAATCATTGAAAGAATAATATTTTGAATTTTTATTGCCACTTTATAAAAGTATAAGATTATATTTTTATTATGTATGATTATTTTTAATTTAATTATCAATTAAATCTCAAAAAATATTTTAAAATTTTTAATATAAATTTTTAAATAAGTTGGCACGTTAATCTACTTACAATCCTAATTCAATCTACTTATTATTAGTTTTATATGGGTTGACTCATTTATAATTCAAACTCATATATGTTCAATCTAAACTTATATAAAGACTTCTTATACATGTTAGGTTATGGTATTATATTAAAAACTATCACTCCGTGTCACAAAATTATTGATTATCTAGCAAGCTTTGTACATAACTCAAAGAATTGAGATCATCTCCTTTCTTTAAAAAAAATGAAGTAAATTTTGGAGAAAGATATACACCATTTTTTTTGTTTGAAATTGTGAATCCAAAAAAAATAGTGGGCTTAAAGTAAAATTTGTATTTTTATCTCTTTGAAAATAACAAAAAAAATAAAAGATCCAAAGTCTTAAGTTTAAGCTTAGCCGTTCATATTTATAAACTTTTCAAAGTCACTTATGATTTACAAAATCATAAAATTTTGAAACATTTAATATTAAAATATGATGATTTTTAAAAATATAATTATTGAAATATTATGTTAATATATTTAATTTGATTAAAAATATTTTTAAAAACTTTGTAACACTATATTTTAAAAATGGTTAGGTAATGAAAATTGCCATGTCAAAAATTAAATGGTTAATTATATATATATATATATATATATATATATATATATATATATATATATATATATATATATATATATATTAAATAATGATAGGAATGGTTAAATTATTAAATACATATACAAAAATTAATGATCACACCTTAGATGCAAAAGAAAGCATAAAGCTTTTAAGTAATATTGAATACCATTTGAATTAAGAACTCTCAGTAAATAATCAATCACAGCTGATGGTGGTGGAAGATGGTTAAAGACAATGAGCAATAGCAAGTAGCATTCAATAATGGTAGATAATGACGAATGTTGATCATTAACAATGAATTATAACATATAGTAATTATTAATAATAGATAATAATAGCTATCAATAATCATCGATAGTAGATGATAGATGACAATGATTAATAGTGATTAATGATGACAAAATGAAGAATAGTGGTGACAAAACTTTAATGAAAAATTGAATAGAATAATCTATTTATACTATTAAAATATTTTATATCATATGAATGTATTATACTTATATTCTCATATGAATATTTTTTAGAAATATTATATTAATAACATTTTTAGGAATACAAATATCCTTTAAAAGGATTAATGACCTTTACACTTTCACATAAAAATTAACACCTTCCACATTTTAATTTAGGTAAAAAATCCAATTTAATTTTTTAAGTAACTTAAAAATATAGGATAATTTGAGGACAAAACTTAGGTAAAATTCCTTATGTATTTACTATAAAATGTTTTATTCAAATTATGACACATGTATTAATATTTTATTGTAATTACATTGTTGATAATTACTATAGTTATCAAATTAAAGTTATTAATAACTAATAGAGTAATTAATACATATATTATAGTCTAAATGAAAACCTTACTATAAACACTCGTGGAACTTTAACTAAATTTTACCTATAATCTTATTATTTTAGTGAAAAAGGTAGAAGGTACTTTCTATTCTCCCTTTCAACCTAAATATAATCAGTTCATTAGCTTTTGTCCATTTTTTTTCATTGTTGTACATTTTTATCGGACTTAATTTTACTTTTGATTCCCTATTATTGAAATTGAATGAATTTGGTTCCCTCTAAATTAAAAAATACATTTTTTCTTTTTAATATCTAAATTAACCTAAAATTGTTCCATTTCATTAAATTGGAACAAAAATGCCTATGTGGCTAATAGAAGCTATTAATAGCTAATTCCATGTTCCTCTATTTTTTATTTTTTTCTTCATTTCTTAATTAATTAAATTTCTCACTTTTTTTTCATATGCTATATTGCATTAGAATATTGTCATCCAAAAATCTAAGAACAAGCAGAATGACTGACTTGAAGCTCTCAAGCCTTCCAAAATGATTGCTTTCTAATATTTGTTAAGCGTTTAACAAGCACGCTTAGTTATGATATGGTGTTGCTAATGAATACTAGTGCTAAAACTATTAAAATAACTCTAAAATTGGCCAGAAGGTAGGGTTATAAGAACAAAAGAATTCCTAAAAATGAGGTAAAATCTATGAGAAATTTGCTTACTTTAATAATATTCTAATAGGTTGCATTTTCCAAGATGGCTTTATTAAGTTTAGTAGTCTTTTTCCTAATATAGGCAATTAAGTTCAAAATCAATAATCACTTTTGTACAAATTTTTGTAATTCCCATTATATATGCAGATAAATACAATTGTTTTGTTCTCTTCTAATAAGCCATTACATTAGTGAAACAACACTTTTATATGAGGCATGTATAAGTGGCTTTGTATCTTAAATTAGAACATATGGAAAAATGTTAGCTTCTATAAGTGACTTTGTGTTTTATATCAAATATTAACATTATAGCTTAAATTAACTTGCTACTTGTTATTAACTTTTATTTTATTCTCTTTGATAGCTTCTTTCTAGTTTGGTTATCATTCATAAAGAAATTAGTTTAAGTTATCCTATCATGTGAGGAGTATTGCTCTTGAAAACTATTTATAGGTTATTAGTAATGTGTTGAGATATCAATAGCAAATAACAAGGTATACATTGTTGATTCTAATTATAATTCAAAGTTAGTATGCAAAAGTTTTACAACAACATACATTATGGAGTTAGGAGACATTATTTGTGTGGAATTATGCCATAAACACAAAAAAATTAATTGTATAAAAGAATTATTTTCAGAACTAATTTTCATATTTTTTATACAATAGAAATAAAATAATTTTCCTTATTCCAAGGAGTTCTCAAGCTTGCCCATACTGCATCTACAATATCGACAAGCACTGCTTTTCATGCTTGATGCTTTGGATGCCTTGCTATCTCATCCTCTTATCATCATTCTTCACTATGAAAGAGAAATGGTTCTATTTGCAGCAAATGAACAAAACAAACTTTAGAAATTAAGGTTCTAATTGGGCTTTTAGATGTCGATTCAAAAGGGAAAAATTAATTGTTTCAAAATAAAATAATAGTTCAAAGTGAATTAATTAGGAAGGAAACTTATGATCATGTATAATCCATAGTTTTCCCATATTGGCTTCCATCAACCATGTAGGCATTTCCATTTCCAATTTGATAGAATGGACTAACTTTGGACTAATTTGGACATAAGGAGAACAATAATAATAGATTTTTCAACTTAAGGGGACCAAATTCCCCCAATTTCAATATTAAGAGACTAAAAATAAAATTAAACCATTTAATTTCAAATAAAACTAAAAGTTCAAAGAGAGATTGCAACTTCAAATAAAACTATTTGCACTCCACATGTAAGCCATTTAAAAAAAGAATAGAATAGAGATTAAAAAAAGGTCAAAAAAATCTATTATACATTACTAATATAGTAATATACTCGTATACTATTAGATCCAATTGTGCATTAAGTTAATAATATCCCATGACATATCATATGATGTCATTTTTTTTCTTAATTTGATGGTGTACTCAGTATACCACCATATTTAAATCTCACCACACATCAACCTTACAATATCCATGACACATCACATGATATTATATCAATATTTGATTTAGTGGTATATTAATGCATATCAGTAATTTTGTAATCATAATGATAAATAACAAATTTTGCTAAAAAGAGATGCACTTTGTAAACCCTTTTTCTCTTTCCTTTTTGTAAAACCCCGATCTATTATAATAAATATGGTTAGTCATTTGGTAATAAATTTACTTGTTGACAAAATGAATCTCCTTGCATAAATAAGAATAGTCTAATAGGGGAAGTTCTATTTAAACAGTAAAAAATTTAGGGTATAATAATGACAATGGCAACAACAATATACTTCAAAAGTTATCTAATTTCACTATTTTATTTATCCAACAAAATGAAGATGCAAATTAGCATATATAAATCAATGCTTTTATCACACTAAGTTGCAATGAATAGGAATTCTTGTCCAATTTTTTTTTAAAATGGTATGATTTTAATATGTATGAAAAAAAACCTGAATTTTAACTTCTTTTCAATTAGATAATTACTTTCATTGGGCATGACTAATTGAATTGAAACAAGGAAGATGAGAGAAATAAAAGAGAGAGAGAGAGAGAACAAAGAAAGAATGCTAAGTTAATTATCAATTTGAGAGAAAGAATGTGAAGGATCCATTAATTTTCACATTAAAATTAATAATTTATCATTTTCATTTAAGTTAGGCTTAATTAAAATTTAATAGTGTTTTTTATGTAAAAGAGTAGAAATCAGAAACCTTCACTTTTTATTTAAATGAAAAAATTTTATTAATAACTTAATGATAATAAAATAATAAAAAGTATTAAAATTAATTTATCACCATCAATAATTACTTTAATTAATGAATGCATTTATTATAAAAATGAGAGAATAGGTGAAGTTGACTTAAATATTTTAAATTTATATTTTAAAACTAAAACTACTTAAATACTATTTATTATTTATTTTATCATTATTAAATTAATAACATAATTTTTCTGTTTAAATAAAAAAGTAAAGGTTGTTAATCTCTATATTTATATGTGAAGGTTAGAAATCCCATGTATATATAGTTTAAAATGAAACATAAATATTATATAACTCTATTTATAACTAGCCTACCCATAATTTGAAATGTAATAAATAAATAACATATGATTTATATCGTTAACAGTTAAATCACCTATATTAAGTTTTCATTCAAATCTAATAGAAGATTATCATATATAACTCATATGCTTTTTTATTAATCTTAATTTGACACAATTTTACTTTAATTTATCCCTAATTTCATCTCTTTATTTCCAATTAATCTTTTTACATTGTGCATAAACGTTAAAAAGATTTGAAATTAGGGAAAATTAATACTTCTCTTGAAATTAATTTTTTAGAATTCAATTTATTTACAAATAAATTATGTCAAAAATATTAATTTTAGTTTATTTATTGTCATAATTCAAATCTAATCATTACCAACATGGATTCCATTATCTAATTTTTACTAGTTTTAACATGATTTACACTAATTATGTTTACTAAAAATCTCTCTATTTTTGAAGCGACCCAAGACTTATTTTAAATTTTGTAGAAAAATAAATAGAGTTCCTCAAATTTTAGACACTTTTTGAATGTCACATGCCCTAAAATATAGAACTTTTAATTTTCACAAATATAACAATAACATGGAATACACACAAAATACATAACTTTAACATGTATATTTATTTATACAAATACTAATAACTTCACTCTTAATTCCTAATTTAACTATCAAAAGTCTCTTAACAAAATAGTCTTTGATTCTCCATAAATGCCATAACAATCTAGCATATTTATTTCTACTTAAAAATATTGAAAATAAAAAAGAATGCATTATGAGAACTTAGTAAATATATAACTACCACAACCATGCTTAAAATGAGCTATAAATAAAGCAATCATATGTTATTTTAAATTTTAAGATCGAAAAATCTTCGTAAACTAAATTCTTAGACTCTATAACTCATAATACCAATTCTTAGATTAATATAATTACTTGCACATAACTCAAATTCTTTATTTCATATTATAAGTCATAATAGTCTTAATCATTCAGTTGTACATAATATCCTTACCATATACCATATATAACCCATTTTAGGTAATTATCTAATCTCCAAATAGTTAATAGGGCACAATTACAATCAAATCATCACAAGCACATCACACAAATATATTTAAATCAGTCAGATTTCAAAATCACATCATAATATATAACGATTTATAACAAATATAAATGCATCCACCTTTTCACTTTCGAGTTAACCTTATACTTTTTATAAGCTTTTTATCCTTATCTCTCCAAGGTCAACTTTATATCATTTATAAACTTTTTACAAGAAATTTTCTATTCGGTATTCATATCATCACCCCCATTGCTTTTCATAATTTTTAATGTTACTCATAACATAATTCACAATATAATTTATATAATAGAACTCAAGCTTTATCTAATACAATCTATAATATCATCATGATATCAAATTGATACCTTATCACCACAAGTTAGTATTAGAAATTCATAGCAATATAAAGTAATAACATTATACTTTCTTGCATGGCCACAATCAATCACCCATATCATAACATAGTTTGTAATGCATTTTCTAGTACATTTTAAACATTGCTATCATGATGTAATCTTATAATTAGACTATACTCTTTATACTTTTCACAAGCCTTTTATCTTTATCTCTCCAAAGTCAACTTTATATCTTTCATAAACTTTTTACAAGAAATTTTCCATTCAGTATTCATATCATCACCTGTATCGCTTTTCATAATTTCTAATGCTACCCGTGACATAATTTATAATATAAATTATATACTAGAACTCAAGCTCCATCTAATACAATTTATGATACCATTATGATATAAAATCGATACTTTATCACCACAAGTTAGTATTAGAAATTCACAGCAATATAAAGTAACAACATTATACTTTCTTGCATGGCCATAATTAATCATCCATATTATAATGTAGTTCGTAATGCATTTTCCATTACATCTTAAACATAGCCATCACAATGTAATCTTATAATTAGACTACACTCTTTATTCATAGCTAAGGATTAAATATACATCTAAAATCTACAATTTCACATTTATATAGTATCACAACTAGTAATAACAATACCATACTTTTATTGCATAGATTCAATAAGCTAGTTATACACATTCTTTAAAAGGAAAGATCCTACTCATATCAATTATAAATTAAGTGCTTAGCCAAACATTTCAAGAATATAATAATCCATTATTAATAATTTCATAGGTTTCCTCAATGTAAGAATAATAAATATATTACAATTACAAATAGATAACTACAAGAGCTTATAATTATTATACCACTATCATGAACATGTAAATGTATTTATGTGAAAAGAAGTAAAAAGTTTAATTAAAGCATTTGCTAGGTGAGATATATACTCACATTAGGATACTTATCCATTCTTAGTACTTCACAATTTACAAGGATAACTTATAAATATATTGAATTTATTCATTTTCTTCCTAAATCACAAATTTAAGATCTAATCATAATATTTTAACATCTTATATTGTAAATTTTATTATCTTTTCTTAGGTTAATCATAAGAAATGAAAAATATGTTTTAATATGAAAATTCTCAAATTAAAACCATCCTAATAAAAATATTAAAACTTAATATTATAAAAAGTATCTATTTATACTATTTTATCATCATGTACCATCATCTTTTTATATTTTTAATATTATTTTAAAGAATTCACAGATTCTTATAAATAAAGGTTTCTCCAAACTAAGCATAACACAAGTAAAATGTTGGAACTTTATGCTCTAAATATGCTCTCATCCTATTATTACGTAAAATCATACATCTAATTTCTAATATTCTCAATTCTATTCTAAAGAAAATAAATTTCACATTTTAAGAACTCTTTCTTAAATCAAAGCCATTTAAGTATAAATATTAAAACTTTCTGATTTATACATATTCTAAATATGTTATTATGACACTCCATAACATAATATTTTTATATTTTCAAGTTATTATTAAGTTTCTTAAAATATGTATAAAATGCATTTTCCTTAACGTAACTCCAAATCATCCAAAAATATTAAGGTTAATGACATAGAAAGACTTTAATTATATCATTCAGTCATTCTGAAGCCATCACATAACTCAAAGCATGCACAATGGGTTTTTCCCTAAATTAATCTCAAATCAATAAAAACACTACAGGTTCATGATGAAAACTAACTTATTACTCTCCAAGGTGGCTTGTAAGAGCTTTATCGACATCCAAAATATGCTAGAGTGTGGGCAACAAGAAAGGTTAGAAGCTTTTTATTGCTATTACCTAGTCTAGTTATGAATCATGGATTCTCTATATTGGTAGGCTACAATTACCAGACAATGACTCATGGGTAACAGATCAAAGATAACTAGGAATGACATCTATCGCATTAAAAAATGGGAGGAGCAACAACTACCTATGTGCTCTATGGTAGCTTTGCTTAACTCACCTTATTGCAAGCATTTGGCAACTCATTAGAAGGCTACCTTGGTATGGTGTTACTTAGTTGCATGACACTAGAAGGTAATCAATAATAACTAGTTAAAAGAAAAAGAAGGAAGAGGGAAAAAGAGAAAAAATAGAGAGAAAGAAGAAGAGAGAGTTGGGTGAAAAACAAAGAGAAGGAAAAAAAAGAAAAGAAAGCCATAGGCTCTGATTAGTGCTCCTTACGCACCATAAGCTCAAATTCTCTTTTTGATCTTACCCTTCCAATCAAATTTAAAAAAAAATCCTAACCTTCCATTTTCTTTTGAAATTTTATTTCTTCTTATATATATATATATTTGAAAAACTCCTTTTTGTTTATTCTTCATCTTAGTCAATATTTTTATAATAGCTTAATAAATTTAAAAACCCCAAAAATAAATATTTCAAGCTTTCACCACTTCAAAGATAATTTATCAATTATAGGGATTTATTCTTATAAATCTTTCCATTTGCAATTACTGAAGTTATTTTCAACTTTTAGAGATAACTGCTATAAAAATTATTCAAACTAGTTTTAAAACAAAACTATGGTTAGATAAATATAATTTAAATATTATCATCAATAAAAATTTTATACTCCAAAGCTTTGAAAGAAGGAAAATCTAAAACCAAATATTGACTAAATAAACATAGTTTGTTTATCCTTTTCAAAATAAATGCTTAAGAGTATTTAAAATAATAAAATTTTAAATATTACATCAAGGCATTGCATTTATAAAATAATTCTTTTATTTAGAATATATTAAAAGATACATGTAATTCAATTAAAAAGTAAATTTTAATTGTTTTCTCGATAAATATAATTTTAAGAAAAGAATAAAATTTTTATATAATATATGTTTTAGTTGAATTGAAATAAATTATGATGAAATTCTCATTAAATTTGATGAATTTTATAATGGTAAAAATGTAATCAAAATAAAAATTATAAAAAAAATAAGATTCCATTTATTTCAATGAAAAATATTTTTTTTATAAAATATATTTATAAAATATTAAAATAAAAATATTTTAATTATTTAATATTAAATATGAAAATTTTGAAAAAAAGTAACTTCCTCTATTTTAAAAAAGAATTTACTTTCTTTCATTACCATATAGCTCTAAATATTATTTTTTTAATGGTAAACTATACATCTATTTAAAAAAAATTACTTTATTTTATTATCATATAACTTTAAATATCATTTTTTAATGGTAAACTATATAAATGATATGTTATTCCATTATCAACATATATGTAAATGATATATTCTTACAAAAAATATTTTTTAGCAAAACAAATGGAGTTGAAAATGAATGAAATACTTTTATACTTAAAATTTAACACCATTTAAAAATATTCATTTAAAATTGAAATGAAACTTTATTTTTAATTATTTCAAATAAGGGATAATGAAAAAGATAACATAAATAAAATTTTTGAAAATTTATTTTTATTTAATGGAAGGAAAAAAGAGTACATATGAATTGTGAAACACATATCAAATTCTATTATATTTGGATGGAAAATAAATACAAATGGGCAAAATATTAACAATATAAATTATAAATTATTTTCTTTTTAATACTTTAAATCATATATAGATCAGTTGTAAATAAAATTATAGCACATATGGATAAGGCTTAATTTTAAATTTGGTCTTCTAATGTATGAATTGATCATGTTTGGTCTCTTTTAAATGTAGTCTTTTATTTTGATCTCTTTAGTATACAAATTAAATCACATGTGGTTTCCATTAATAACTTTGATCAAATTGAAGAATAAAAATTCTACTCAACACACAAATGTCCAACAAGACTCCAAACTACTGATGCAAATGACTTGAGCTAAACATTTGAATATTCGAGGTCAAGCTCAATTGTAATAAATGAACTCGAATTTATTAAACTTAAATACTTGGAACTCAAGCTTGAATTGAATACAAGTTTAAACAAGCTTAAATGAATACCATATTATTTAGTTCAAAATTTTAATTGAGCTTAAAGTATTCAAGTTCATGCTTAAATTCAAATTACAAATGAGGCTCCAAACTAAAGATGCAAATGAGGTTCCCACTAATAACTTTGGTGGAATTGAAAAATGAAAATTTTAATATATATATATATATACACAAATCTTTAACAAGGCTCTAAACTAGAGATGCGAATGATTAAAATTGAATATATACATATTCAAGCTCAAGTTTGGATATAATAAATGAACTCAAATTCATCTAACTTAAATACTTCAAACTCAAGCTCAAATTAAATATAGGAACAAATAGCATATTATTTAATTCAAATTTCTAATTAAGCTTATTCAAGCTCAAGCTCGAGTCAATTTACAAATAAGTCTAAACAAGTTTAATCAAACTTAACTTTTTATTTAATATATATTGTATATTATTTATATCTATTTATACATTAGTAATATAAAATTTATATATTACACTATTTATATATATTATATTTATATTATTTAAATGTAATGTAAAAATAAGAAAATATATTTTATAACTAGGCTTATTTAGGCTTGTGAATAATTTATGCTAAGTAATAAGAAGCTCAAACCTGACTTATACATTAATCAATCTCAACTCTTTTAAACTTAATTCGTTTAAAATTGAACTTGATTTGAGCTTTTTAGAAGCTGATCTTAAGTTGCTTATTTTTACATTAATATCTATTGTATATTATTTATATCTATTCATACATTAGTAATATAAAATTTATACATTACACTATTTATATATATTATATTTATATTATTTAAATGTAATGTAAAAATAAGAAAATATATTTTATAACTAGGCTTATTTAGGCTTGTGAATAATTTATGCTAAGTAATAAGAAGCTCAAACTTGACTTATGCATTAATCAATCTTGACTTTTTTGAACTTAATCCGTTTAAAATTGAACTTGATTTGAGCTTTTTAGAAGCTGATCTTAAGTTGCTTACAAGAAGTTCAATTTATTTGCACCTCTACTCTAAACTTGGAATCACTAGAAATAAAATTAGTCAACTGTGTGATATTAATGATAAAATTAAAATATAAATTTTTTTTACATTAGATGAATCATATGATGTTACATTTCTTAACATAATAAGTTTATTTCATTAAAATTTTCTCTCAATGATTATCTACTAGAATCCTATAGAAGTTCTTTGTATTAAATGAGAGCTGTTTAAAATCTAACAAAAGTTATTAGTTTGAATGTAATTTGATTTATTTGTATATTGAAAGAATCAAAATAATATATTTTATTTAGAGGGGCCAAATGTGATCACCTTGAATGTTACCAGACCAAAATCGTAATTAAGTCCATGAATAAATATATTTTTTATAGTTTAAATTGGACATTCTGATGTATTTTTCTCGTAATTCCTAAGGTTATTAAACATTGCTTTAAATTCATAGATGAAAGCCTTTGAGATTATCTTATTTAGTACAAAATTAATAAAATCTAAACCACAAAATAAATATAAATGAGTAATTACAGTAAATTGGAGTCAATTTTTAATGGTGAGTTAATTGCATGGTTCAATAGTTTATAAAAGTTGTCGCTGAAGTACTGCCATGAAACTCCAATTAGGTGGACTTCCTTATATTTTTCTAGAAGGCTTTCATGCCAGGCTTAGTTACATAAGCATCAATCATCAAACAGGGTTTTTAGCGGAAGACTTTTTGATGAAGGTTTATACATTTTGAGTGAAAATTCAAAATATGAATATCTCTGCTTGTTAATAAAATACGGGATTAACGCATGACATTGTCACAATCCTCTTAATTGGTACTTTTATTTGTTTGTTACAATTTCTTACATTCTTCAATGAATTAAAATTACAAATTGATCCCAAATTATATATTCAAAATTCACTGGTTAATCCTTTTGTGTCTTTCTTAAATTTATTTTTATTTTTGAGTGAGAAATTAGGAAAAGAGAGCCTCTTTACTTGAATAACTTGAAATTCATATCTCTTTAACATAAAATTTATTTATCTAAGATGTATGATATATTTTGAAAATAAAATATAAATAAAAATATATATATTTACATATTAAATAAGAGTATTATTTTTATATCAAAGTAACATAAATTAATTTTAATTATTAAATTTTGTATTAATGGATTATGATTAATATAAAGTCATGTTATTTTTTAAAGAGATCATTTGATCTTCAACCATGTTTTAATTATAATAATCAATACAAATTTTTTTATTCTTATATAAAAATAATATTTTTATTATATATATATATATATATATATATATATACACATACATGAAACGTCCTTTAAGCCATAATATATTTTCACACATGCACATGCATGCACGCACTGTATATTTAGCCCCGCCAATATACATATATATACACACCCACGCCCTAATTCCTCAAATAAAAGATAATACCCACACCCTAATTCCCCAAACAAAGGATAAAACAAAATATCATATACCATGACTTAGTAATTTTTTATAACATTAATAATTTATAATATTTGAATACTTGTAATTTATACATAAATTTTATAAAGTTTTATCATTTATTTTGAATTACAAATATTTATATCTATATTTCATTATTTTAATTTTTATAGATTACAAGTACAGATCATGTAGTTCTTTCACATAAGTAACGATTTTACCAAAATTTACATTTAATAAACATAAAAAAATTTATAATTCTGTTGATGGAATATTACATTGCAGTTTTTTTAAAAAATTAATAAAAAAGATGCTAACTTTAGAAAACTAAAATTACAAAATATACTAACATCTATTTTGTAAATCCATATTTAAAAATAATATATGAAAGTAATACTTCATATATATATATTGGTTCCGCCCAAGATTTTCTTTATTCAGTTACTTTACATTACTATTAAAATTTTAATAAGAATAATAAATAATGTAGTGATTAAATAGTAAATAGTGGAGTAAATTTGAAATTTTGATTTTATTAGTCACACCATTAGCCCACTTTGCAAAGATAACCCTTGAATTAATATTTAACATAATTGCATGATTTTACTCTAGATACAAAGTCAAAATATTTAGAGTTGTTGAATGAATGAATTGCCGTTAAATCGACAAGCTAGGTTCATTAGGTTCATTGACGAATTTCATGGGTCTTCAATAAAGAAGTCCTAGTTCAATTTTTGTAAGTTAGTGGATAAATAAGCTAACCCATGAATTTTTTTGAAAGCTTTAAATATTAAAAAAATTCAAATCAGTATCACATATTTATTTATAAATAAGTTATAATATGTATAAAATCTATATATAACCTTAAAAAAATACTATATATACAAAATATAAGTAGTAAAATACACAAAATAAAAAAATATCATTTATAAATAATTTATAACATATTCTTATATAACTAAAAATTTTAACGAGGGGTGCAATTTTGTATAAATTAAAAATTTGGGCTTATATAAAATTAAGAAATATATATATGTAGGCCAATTTGGTCAATCTACAAATTAACCTACGTAGTGCAGGTTATAGATAAAATAAATAAATAATTAATTAATTTAATTAATACTTTTCATATACCTACAAAATAAAATTTGAAATCTGATTTCCACCTTAACCTATTTTTGTTTAAAAGGTAATATATGGAGCAAAAAAAAATTGTAAAATTGATGGTAGCATGTTGATAATTGATGTGGCATTATAAAATTTTGGCACGAGAAGTGTTATTTTATACTCCCTCCGTTTCTTTTTATCTATCGCATTTTTTAAAAAAAAATTGTTTCTTTTTATTTGTCGCTTTAGATTTCCAATAAAATATTAATTTTTTTTTCAAATTTATCCTTCTCTTTCATTAATAAATATTTTATTATTCTACACTATTAGTCAACTTGTATTTATTTCTTTATATTTTTCTCTCTATCTTCAACTATTTTGAATTTTGTGCATAAAGGATAATCTTGTAAAACTCATTAATAATAAACAAATTCAACTACTTTCTTTATATGTATAAAATTGGTTAATGGCAACAGATAAATGAAATGGAGGGAGTACATATATAGAAGATGATTCAATTGTGTTCACTAGGATTCCTGCCAGAGACAAATATTTTCACATATAGGCGATATCTATATACCATATCTATATTTATATATTATATATTAGTTGTGATATTTTTTATCTTCTATTATAACAAGTATCATTCTTATAATTCATCACATATTAATTTATTTTTTAATAAAAATTTAATTTATCATTTCTTCGTCACCTAAAAGATAAATTATAAAATAAAAAAATTTATCCTTACAATATTAAATCAATTCACAATAAAAATTTGAATTTAAATTTTTATTTATCACTAGAATTCACAACTACTTATTTATTTCATTCTCTTAAAAATATTTTCATATTATATTTATGTTCTCCACCTTCATTCACTTTAAAACAATCATTTTATCTGAGATGAGAATTTTCATCTTTATCTTCAATACATGTAAGTATACAGCTACTTAATTATTTCAATCTCATAAAAGTTATTTTATTCTTATAAAAAACTCCCTAAATTATATTTAAGTTTAGTTTTATTTCTTTTTCCTTTAGTTACTTTAAAGCTATTATATTTTTTTAGATAAAACTTTTCATCTTTATTTTTAATATTTGTAAGTATTCTTTCATTTTTATCTTCATCTTTACTACTTTTAACTTTTTGCAATTACTTATCTAAAATTCCTATCATGTAAATTTCTTTCTATGAGTTCTTTTGCTTTTTTTCATATTATAGTTTAATTATATTTTTTTTTAGTTAAGAGTACTTTATTTCATTGGATTTATGCTTTTTTGCAAAAAATTTATAACTTAATTAGTTCTCATTAATTTAATGGATTCTTAAAGTAAAAAATTGTAAAAGCATATATATTTTATATAGTTTATATACTTTATTTCATTAGATAAATTTTTTGACTATTTTACACTAGTTAACAAGAAGCATAATTTTGAAGAAAATTATGGACGAAAGTGAGCTATCATATAATTATGTGAACAGATGAATTATTAATTATAAAATTACAAATTTGTAGTTGATAACATATAGGTCATTTTTTATTACATTAGATTTGTATATAAATATTGAGATTAACAAATACAATATTTTTTATTTTAAAAATTAAAAATTATTTTATCTTTATCTTCATCTAATTTTATTTGAAATTTATTTATTTTTTATCTTTATTTAATTTAGCTAGAAATATTTTTATCCTTATCTTCATTTATAACTTTCAACTTTTTGTAATTACTTAATCCAAAATTCCTATCATGTAAATTTCTTTCAATAATTTTTTTTTACTTTTTTTATATTATAGTTTAAACATCTTTTTTTTAGTTAAAAGTACTTTATTTCATTAGATTTATGCTTTTTAGAAAAAAATTATAACTTAATCAGTTCTCATTAATTTAATGGATTCTAAATGTACAAAATTGTAAAAGTATATATTTTTTATATAGTTTATTTCATTAGATAAATTTTTTGATTATTTTACAATAGTTAAGAGGAAGCATAATTTTGTAGAAAATTATAGAAAAAAGAGAGCTATCATATAACTAAGTGAATAGATGGACTATTAATTATAAAATTTACAAATTTATAATTGATAACATTTAGGTCATTTTTTATTACATTAGATTTGTATAAAAATATTAAGATTAACAAATACAATATTCTCTATCTTGATATTTAAAAATTATTTTATCTTTATTTTCATTTAATTTTATTTCAAATTTTTTTATTTTTTATCTTCATTTAATTTAGTTAGAAATGTTTTTATCCTTATCTTTATCTCATTTTACATCCAATTTGAAATTTGTAAAATTTCACTTATAATCCTTCCATAAATAATTAATATATAATTATAATATTATATAATTTAAGTAAATATTCATTCATGCAACACATAGGGTGACACCTAATATTATATATTAATCATGATATTTTTAATTTTTTATGATAAGTTTCATTTCTATAATTTGCCATATATCAATTTATCATTTTTGCTTTATTTATCTTTTAATATTAAATTAATTTTTAATAAAAAATTAAATTTAAATTACTTTTTATCTATAATTAAAATTTATAAATATAAATAAATAATTTCACTTGCAATTATCAGAGAAAGTTTAATTTGGTATCAAGTTTATTCTTATCAACATCATTTTATCGTTAACAAAGTTTAAGTTTGGTATCTGACAATATTTTCTACTAAATAATATAATGGTTCATCTTTATTTGATAAATTTTTACTATAATAATTACAATTTTTTTATTTCATAATCTAATTGATTATTTTTTTAGTAATATTTTCCTAAATATTTATGTTATTTTTTAATCTTTTTTCTCATCCATGTTCTTAACATATTTTTCTTAAACTTTAATCAAATTATTTTATATTTATGACTATATACAACTTTTTAATTTCATTGTCATTTTTTTTATAAATTTGTGGTTTCGTAAGCATAATTGGTTACAGTTTTTAAGAAAGTAGTGATCCATAATATTATTATATATCTACATAGTTTTTTTTTTCAAATTTTGAAAGGGTTTTTTTTATTTCTCTTATAATACAACTTTTAGAAAACATTTAAATATGAATCATTTATTGATATTTTCCTACCAAAAGTTATTCCTCTTTTTCATGTGAATTAAAAAATAAAAAATATTTGATATTAAAATATTGAATTTTAGTTAACAAATAGATAGTAATTTATGAATTATATTTAATGAATTGTCTATAATATAAAATTATTATTTTGAAACTTTGTTTTATGATGTACTAATATGGTAAATGAAAAATTTACTACTATTACAAAAAACTATTCTTATTATAAATTATGTTATTAAACAGTAATATTAATGATAATAATTATCTTAAAAAATAATATTTAATTAACATGATATTTAAATTTAAAATTAATCTTTTTGATAAGATAAATTTAAAAATTAACTATTTGCTTAAATGTTAAATTAAATGAGTGGGAAGGTAAATTTTTTCTTTTCTTAAATTTTTGTTAATTTTTATTTTATCAAATACTTTTCTTTTAACTATTTTCTTGTACAAATATTTTATTCTTTTGGCTATTTTTCAAGATTTTTTTTCAACATTCCTAATTTTCTCCCCCTATTTTACTTTGATTTTTTTCTCCTTCATAAATTTTCTTTGGAGGTTCTGTAATTGTGACTATTTACAAAATATTTATACTTTAAAAATTTTCTATCAGATGAAATTATTTAGTATTGTAGAAGTATAAATGAATTTTTTTTTAAAGATTGTAGTACATATTTGGAACAATTTGGAATAGCTTAACTTTAATTTAATCTATGAGTATTTAAAATAAGAAAAAATTTTAAATTTATTTTATATGATCTAATATATATGAAAAAAAATTATAAATTTAATTTTTTATTATATTATAATATTAGTTTTAATTATTTAATAATATACATATAATAAAATTATAACATTTTATTTTACAAAATATTTTTAAAGTTATTAATTATATATTAATTTTTATCTAATATTTTTTTAAATAATTAACATATATTATATTATTAAAATAAATATCTATCCGTGCATTGCACGGACGACTAACTAGTTTGCAATTATTTCCAAATTATTATGGCTAACATAAAATAAAATTATTTTAAATTTGTTGTAATTTCACGTGGCAAGCCATTGGATTGCCATATGTCTCGGTTGCAAAACCCCAACTTTCTTAAAGATACTGTAGCCCGAAAACATACATAATTAAGTAAGTGGAATCAGAGTCCCTTCTTAGATTGAAGTCTCCTCCTATCGATCGGTGGTAAGAGAGATGGCTCGGTAATTTAACCTTCTCGAACTAATTGCAGAGGTATCCCCTAAGATGAGATTTAATTTTACTTTATACAATTCTATTACATTATTTAACTTTTTTTTGTGGCATTTCACCGTAAGAGATTTTTTATGATAGTAAAAATAGTAATTTACTTCATGATATAGAATTTAGATTCTTGAGAGAAATGAAACTTTTGAAACAACACCAAAATCACAGTATCGTTCAAAATTTTCATCATTAATATATTATTTAATGGCTTAATTTTATCACTTATATTGACTCGAAGCTTTGCGGTTATTAAATTGATTGCGAAATGAAACCCTTTTTTATTGTTAATCTTTATGAATAATATGGCCTATGATACATTTCATGCTCTTTTTTTATTTTTTTAATACCTCTATCTGAGGATTCTTCTCTTCCTTTTCTCATGGATTTCCAGATTGCACGTTCCTATAAAATAGAATAATAATTCATATTCACGTATCATGTAAAAAATTATTAATAAGTCAAACCTAAATAGTAATATGTTGAATCTGTTCAAATTGTTTATTAAATGTGTATAAACAAATTAATCCACCTAACTTGTTTAATAAATTCAATTAGAAAAGTTATATTATAAACTCATTTATAAAATTTAATTACTTATTATTTTTCACCACCAAAAACATATTTAACTATTGATAAAATATTATTTTGAATTTTTATTGCCACTTGATAGAATATAACTTTATATTTTTATTATATATAATTATTTATAATTTAATTATTAATTATTTTTTAAATAATATTTTAAAATTTTTAATATAAATCTTTAAATGGATTGATAAGTTAATTCATTTATAACCCTAATTTGATCTATTTATTATTAGTCTTAAATGAGTTAACCTATTTACAACTCGAACTTGTATAAATTCAATCCAAACCCATATAAAAACTTCTTATACATGTTAGATTATTATATTATATAAAAAATTATCACTTTTATTATAGAATATATAATAGAATTACCAATTATTTAGCAAACTTTGGACATAACTAAAAGAATTGAGATCATCACCTTTTCTTCGTAAAAATGAGGTGAATTTTGGAGAAAGAGATATACTTAGATATTTTTTGTTTGAAATTATGAATTCCAGAGAAAAAAATAGTGGGCTCAAATTAAAATTTGTATTTTTTATCTCTCTAAAAATGATTAAAAAAGAGAGACAGAATCCAAATCTTAAATTAGAGCTTCGCCTTTATATATATATAGACTTTTCAAAGTTGCTTATGATTTACAAAATCATACTTTCTTTGAAAGATTTAACACAAAAATATTATAATTTTTAAAAATATAATTATTGAAATATTATGTCAATATATTTGATTTGATTAAAAATATTTTTAAAAAATTTATAATACTATATTTAATGCCATATCAAAAATTGAATAGTTAATTATATATATTTTTGGATAATGGTAAAAATAGTTAAACCATTAAATGCATGCCCAAAAATCAATGATCAAACCCTAGATGTAGAGGAAGGTATAAAGCTTTTGAGAAACATTAGATACCACTTAAATTAAGAACTCTCAGCAAATAATCAATTACAATTGATAGTGGTGGAAGATGGTCAAAGATAATAAGTAATGGTGGTTGGTATTCAACAATGACAGATAGAGATGAATGCCAGTCATTAATAGTAAATAATAACAAATAGTAATTATTAACAATAAATAGTAGTGGCTGTAGTAATCAATGGTAGGGTTGTCAAATGGGCCGCAGTCCACGGACAGACCCGGGACTTGCGACCCATTTTTACGGATATGTACTTTTAAAATTTAACTCATTTTTAATGCGGGCAATACGGACTAACCCGATTTGCAACGAACTAACCCGTATCCATGGAGTTCTTGGGTTTTTAGTTAAAACCTGTAAACTAGCCTGTACTTGTCACGAATTTTGACATATTTGAACTTCTAAAATTAAATATATTTTTTAATACAAGTAATATGGATCGACCTGTTACGGACCCAGTCTGTCATGAATCGGCCCGTATTTGTACAAGCCAACCCGTTTGATAGTTCTAATCAATGGTGAAGAATAATGGTGGCAAAATTGTAAAGAAAAAATTGAGTAAAATAATCTGTTTATACTATTAAAATGTTTTATGTTATACAAATGTATTATATCTATATTCTTGTATGAATATTTTTAAATATTATATTAACAACATTTTTAGGAATACAAATGTTCTTTAAGAAGATTAATAACCTTTACACTTTTATGTAAAAATTAACATCTTCCATATATTTATTTAGGCAAAAAAATTCAATTTATTTTTTTAAGTAACTTAAAAATTTAGGATAATTTAAGGATAGAACGTAGGAAAAATCCCTTATGTGTTTACCATAAAATTTCCCATTCAAATTATGACATATGTATTAATTATTTTATCATAATTACATCATTAATAATTATTGTAGTTATCAAATTGAAGTTATTAACAATTTATAGAGCAATTAGTATATATGTTATAATTTAAATGAAAGCTTTACGATAAACACTCATAGAACATTAACATTTTCCCATTCAAATTATGACATATGGACTTAATTTTACTTTTGATTCCCTAATATTGAAATTGAATGAATTTGGTTCCTTTTAAATTAATAAATATATTATTACACCTTCCTTAAACTATAGCAAATTAAAAATTATTTTATTAGAAAGAATACTTGAGGCAAACGATAAATTCAATTAAATTTAAAATTTTGTGTGAAATATGGAATAAAATAAAGTTAATAAAATCGAGACTATATGAATATGAATTTGGTAAAAAGTTAATGAGGAAAATATACAAGAATTATGAAATATAAAGTTTTGAATTGATATAAGTGAATATATTAGTATGAAAGAGGTTTAGGAACATTTTTTCAAAATAGCTCTAGAGTTCCAACCTATATTTCAGCCCCCAAATCCTTAATCTCACTCATTTCTCTTTATCTTTCAATTTTCCCAATTCTCTCTATACTCTTTCCCATATTTCCACTAATCAAGTAAAGAGAACCTTAATGTTTTTTATTTCTTCATCCAATCAAGGTAAGAACAGTACTTTAATCAAGAATTAGTCCTATTTTTTCATGGTTAATGAAAAGACTTGAGGGTATTTAGTTTTGATGGGAATTCTAAACCTAACTTTAGAATTCATGAATTTCAATGTGATTACGATTGACTGATCTTCAAATTAGCTTTCTAACATCCTCTTCTATATAAGGTAAGTGGATAATCTAACTAATTTGTGGACTTTATGGTTATATAATAGTATTAATAGAATATTAGTTATTTTACAATTTTTACTTGAATCTTATTTATTTTGATGTGTTGGAAGTAATAAATGATGAGGAAAAGTGATATAATATGATAGGTAGGTGTATAAATGATTGTATCAAGATTTGGTGTCTAAATATGTGTTTAGAGGGCATTTAGGATTGGATAAACAATGACATTTTCACAAAAAATTAAGATTTTCATGTATGAATTAAGTAGTCAATTGATTTTAAAACTCTAAAGGCAAAATTGGGATTCAAAATTAAGTGACTAATTGATTTTGAAAGTCCAAAGGCAAAACTGGGCAGGTGAATTAATTGGTCAATTGATTTATAAACCTAAAATTTTTATGCTAATTTTGAAAAAGCATAACTTCTTTATCTTACATATATTTTAAACAAATTACCTATAATTTTAAAGATAATTGAGTTTACTTTCAAATGAAATTAGTTTCAAATTAATATATTATATATATTTTTAGATATCATCAAAAGAGTAGATAGAGGTAAAAAACTCAAGATTCTTAAAAATGAACTTTTTATATTTATCTTCTAAAAGGCATAACATTTTCAAATTTTGACTGATTTAGGTAAGTAAATAGTTTATAGAAAGCTAATTGAATATATTTTCATATGAAATATGTTTTACAAATAATCTATTCATGATTTTTGAATTATCTATAAAAATATCATTCAAAGGTCACAATTATGGTGATCTTATAATCAACCATACCCAACCTATTTTATATTTTTATAATTTATGAGAGTCTAACATAGGGTGCTTAATCTCTAAACATCAAAGATAAGTACTTTATGATATTTATATGATAAGTTCATAATGAGATGATCATGAAATGAGTAATATTAATATTTATAAGTTATCATCATGAATTGTGAAGTAAAAAATGGAAAAAAAATGAAAGTAGAATACTTAGGGATCCTTGGAGCAAATGGATATTCCCAGGTAAGTGTATATCTACTTGAAGAACTTTTTTATTTAATTTCCCTACATTCTATTTATTTTATATTCTTGGATAATATGTTATAAAATCAAGAGACTGAATGTGCATAAATATATACCTTGATATGAATGACTATGAAAAATTTATTATCTTGATTGTTTCCTATTATGATAAAGATTGTGGTGTGTAGTGGTGATTCTAAAATACCATTTATTTATTTGTTAATTACTATTGATTGACCTTTTATAAATGATATGTTTAAGGCATCGTATGGGTTATTATTTGATTGTGATGAATGTATGCTTTAATTAATATTGTGATTGTGATTGTACTTATACTTGGCTTATGACCACATATGAGAAGTATAAAACTACCATTTGATAATTAGGTATACTTGTATCCAAACATGAATGTATTTAAAGTTATGGTATTATGAATGAGGATTATTATGGTGAGAATTGAATACCTCATATTGTACTTAATTTGAAATTAACTATAAGATATGAAGTTTATGTGATATGTATATATATATATATATGATAATGTGATTCAGTTCATGCTGTTAGTATATAAATAATACTAATGTGATAAAAATAGCTTAATGTCGGATATAAGAAATGTGATCAAGCAACTTTCTTAAGATAAAATTAAAAATATTATAAATCGAATGTATAACTTCGTAAAATAATGTGAATATAATCTTTTTATAGTATAAAATTCTAATAATTCAATTATCTTATGTTGAATTTTGAAAAGAAAAGAATCATATTTTATTATCATATTCTTTTTACTCATTATAAAACTGATAAGACAAGAATTAAATACTCTAGAACAATATATTAGTATCCTTAAAGTAAATTAATATTTTAAAAATTTAATATTTTCAGTGTTTAAAGTTTGATTTAAGCAAATATTTAAAATGTGTTATTTGATTTCTTTAAAATAGAGTTGAAATTATTAAGAACCAAGTATTTAATTTTATAATATAATATGATTTGAACTTTTTTAGATTATAAAACTTTAATTTTTAATTATTTTACACTAAACTCAAAAAGCTCTCGTTTATAAAAATATCCACTTTCTTTACGATAATTTTTGGAGATATAAGAAAGTGATATTATAAAATGGTAGAATGATATGAATAAAGTTTATTGAGAGCCTTTCATTTTAATATTTTATTTGTATAAGCTCGATTCCTAATAAATTATTCTGTAAAGATAAATTTTAATTTTAAAAGTTAACATTGGAAAAACTTAAGAAGTCGATGGCCTAGAATAATTTACTATGTTATGATTTGGACTTAGAATTAAAATATTTGAAAATAAGATGAGTAATGCTCTTACATTTATAATTTATTATTATAAATTGTAAAAAAAGAAGGGAATAAAAGATAATCATAGATGTCCTAAAATATCTAAAAGTTGTTAGATATTATTAGGTGAGTATATATCCCACTCTAAATTAATGTCTTAATAATAATTAATTTAAATATTAAAATTTATAATCCTTCTTATAAATGGTATGGATTATATAACTATTCATCTATGAATTTGTAACAGTATAATTATGAATTATAATGTATTAGTGAATCGTCCTTGTAGTTGTATGTGAGAAATATAGAAATAATATCTATGATAAGATAATGATTACTAGGTAATTGAATATCAATTGACCATGGTAGTGTTATTATTGACTATTAATAGATTGTGAATGAGTTCACATTATTACTTATATGTTGTAGAATGTAGTGTAAAGTATACTAGAATGTGAATGATTATTGTGATTATGCAAGAGAGCATAGAGGCATTGCTCTCTCTCTTTCTCTCTCTCTATATATATGCTTATTATTATGTGTTTTAATATTATGCATGATGATGGAATGATTATTTTATGTTGATATTGCATTGAATTTTATAATATGGAAAGCTGAGCTTTAGTAAATTTATTATATTGTAAATTATGCCATAAGTGGCATTTGAAAAAAGAAATGTGATAGAGACGATGATGTGAAAGCCAAATGGAAAGTTCCTGGCAAATAGCTTATAGAGGGTATAAGACAAATCCTGTAGGGATAAAGATAGATAGCTTATGGAGGGTATAAGGTTAACCTAAGAGTCAAAAGGTGGATGCATGTCTTTATTATATATATGGTTCTTTATTGTATTGTGAATTGAAATTTTATTTATCCTTGAATATTTCCATTTAATGTTACAATGATTATGTGATTGGCTATGATTAAGTTTTCAAGATTTAATAGTGCAAAAAATAAAGTGTGTGAATGACGGTGTGTAAAATAGTGTAATTAAAGGGAAGCCCTATTTCACTTATAATATTGAACTGATTTCTATTTGATATTATTATTAAATTGAGTGATAGTGAAATTATGAGGAATTTCTTTTAGGTTCTATTGTTTGTGTGTATGTGATTATGGATACAAGCACAGGGAAACCACCTAGTGGCCATTCTATGTTGTTGCTTAGATTAATTGCAATCATGTATTAATGATATTTTCTTTTATAGATATACATTCATTGAGATTATAAATCTCATTCCATTCTTTAACATTTTCGAGATATAACTTGAGAATATCGAGTTGCGAAGCTCATACAAGAGTTTAAGACAATTTAAGAAGAACTTGATAGTTGAGATTGAGTTCGAATTCTTTTGGAATCAAATTCAAGAATTAGAGATAGAGATAAAGTTAATTATGTATTTGATGTGTTAAATTGTTTATTTGTATATGTATTTTTAGGTTGTTGTTAAATTATATATAAAATAGGTTGTATAATTTTAAGTCACTACGAAAATAGAAAGATTTTCATTAGATAGAATTAATATGAATATTATTAAGGCTGACGAAAATTGAATAATAAGATTTACGCTAGTCACGATCGAGGCTCAGGTTATGACATATATTTTCTTCCTTGTATTATCTAAATTAATCTAAAATCTGTCAAATCAAAATGGAAATGCTTATGTGGCTAATAGAAGCTATTAATAGCTAATTCCATGTTCCTTTATTTTTCTTTTTTTTCCTTATTTCTCAATTGATTAGACTTTGCATTTTTTTCTATAAACTATCTTGCATTAGTACATTGCCATCCAAAAATCTTGAAAGCATTACAAGAAAATTATTTAACAAAATTAAAAATATTTAATAATAATATGATTCTATTTGTAACAAGCCTACCTATGATTTGAAGTGGAAAAAGTAAATAATGCATGATTTATAATGTTTAATACTTAAATCACCTATGTTAAATTTTCATTCAAATTTAATACAAAATTGTCATGTATAATGCATGTGTTTTTTTATTAACCTTAATTTAACCCAGTTTCACTTTAGTTTATCCCTAATTTCATCTCTTTCTTTCCATTACCTTTTTTATGTAGTATATTAATGTTAAAAAGATTTGAAATTGGGGAAAAATAATACTTCTTTTGAAATTATTTTTTTAGAATTCAATTTATTTTAATAAAAATAGTTTCAATTCATTTACAAATAACTTTTTTTGCTTGAAAATTATATAAAAAATAATAATTTTAGTTTATTTATTATCATAACTCAAACATGATCATAATCAACATATATCCCATTATTTGATTTTCACTAGTCTTAACATACTTTTCACTAATTAGGCTCACTAAAAATCTCTTCATTTTTTAGGTAACCTAAAATTTATTTTAAATTCTATAAAAAAAATAGATAAAATTTTTCTTATTTTTAGACACTTTTCGAAAGTTATATACCCTAAAATATAGAACTTATAACTTTCACAGATATAACAACAATATAGAATATGCACAAAATACATAACCTTAACACATATATTTATTTATACAAATATTAATACCTTTACTTTTAATTCCTAAGCTAACAATTAAAAATCTCTAATAAGATAACCTTTACTTATCTATAGATGCCATAATGATTAAGTGCATTTATTTTTATTTGAAAATATTGAAAATAAAAAGGAATGAGTTACAAGAACTTGGTGGATATATGACCACCACAACCATGCTTAAATTCATATATAAATAAAGTGATCATATGCTAATTTAAATCTTAAGATAGAAAAATTATTGCAAATTAAATTTTTGGATTTTGTAACTCATAATATCAATTCTCAGATTAATGCAATTACCTACTTATAATTTAAATCCTTTATTTCACATTATAAATCATAATAATCTTAGTTATTTGATTATACATAATATCCTAACCATATCATATGCATAACTTATTGCAAGTAGTCATCCAACTTCCAAATAGTTAATAAGGCATAATCACAATCATATCACATGAAAGTATTCCAAAGTCACATTATAATACATAGTAGTTATAATAGATATACATGCATTTATCTTTTGGCTTTTAAGTCAATCTTATACCCTTTATAAGCTTTCCATTCTTATTCTTCTAAGGTCTATCTTATACCCTTCATAAGCTTTTTATTGGAAATTTCTCATCCGGCATTCATATTATCATATTCATTGCTTTTCATAATTTTCATGCCACTTATGACATGATTCACAATATAATTTATATGCTAGAACTTAATTTCTATACAATACAATCTATAATACCATCATAACATAAAATCGATGCTTTATCATTGAGTGAGTATTAAAATTCATGACAATATAAAACAATAACACCATGCCTTCTTGCATGGCTATAGTTAGTCACCTATATCATAATATGGTTTGTAATGCATTTTCTAGTATGTGTTAAACATAACCATCATAATGCTATTTTATAATTAGACAGCACTCTTTATTCATAGCTAAGAATTAACCATACATCTAAAATCTATAATTTCACATTTACATAGTATCACAAATGGTAATAACAATACTATACTTTTATTGTATAGATTCAAGAGGTTAGTTATCCATATTATTTAAGAGGAAAGATCATACTCATATCAATTATAAATAAGGTGCTTAGTCAAATATTTTTAGAATATAATCATCCATTATTAATAATTCTGTGGGTTTCCTAAATGAAAGAATAACATACATTTACAATTACAAATAAATAACTATAAAAGCTTATAATTACTATACCATTATCATGAACATGTAAATGTATTTACATGAAGAGAAGTAAGAAGTTTAATCAAAGCATTAGTTAGGTGAGATATATACTCACCTCAGGATATTTATCCACTCTTAAAAGTCTAGAGTATCCACACTCATTTTTTCATATGTTCTTTATACTTCATAATTTACAAGCATAACTTATAAATACATTAGATTTACTTATTTTTTTTCTTAAATTACTATTCTGAGATCTAATCATGATATTCTAACCTTATGCATTGAAAATTTTATTATCTTTTCTTAGGTTAATCACAGGAAATCGAAAATATATTTTAATGTGGAGATTCTTAAGTTCAAAGTATCTCAATAAAAATATTAAAATTTAATACTATAAAAAGTATCTATTTATACCATTTATCATCTTGCACCATTATTTTCTTATATTTTTAAGAATATTGTAAGAATTTGAGGATGCCCATAAATAAATGTTTCTCCAAACTAAGCATAAAAACGCAAAATATTGGAACTTTATGCTCTAAACATGCTTTCATCCTATTATTACATAAAATCATACATTTAATTTCTAATATTCTCAGCTCTGTTCCAAAGAAACTAAATTTGACATTTCACATTTTAAGAACTTTTCTAATCAAAGTCATTTAAGTATAAATATTAAAACTTCATGATCTATGCATGTTCTGAATATGCTATTTTAACACTTTATAATATAACATTCTTATATTTTCAAGTTATTGTCAAGTTTCTCAAAGTATGTATAAAATGTATTTTCCCTAACTTAACTCTAAATCATCCAAAAATATTAAGATTAATGATATAAAAAGACTTTAATCATACCATTTAATCATTTTATAGCATAAATTTCATATTTTTCAAAGTCATCACCATTTAACTCAAAACATACACAAGTGGATTTTTCCTAAATCAGCCTCAAATTAATAAAAATATTGAAAGTTCATGATGAAAACCAAGTTATAACTCTCCAAAATGACTTATTGAAGCTTCGTTAATAACCTAGATGTGCCAGTATGCAAGCAACAAGAAGGGCCAACGGCCCTTACCATTGCTACCTGCTCTATCCATAAATCATGGCTCTTCTACACTAGCGAGCTATAATCATTAGATGATGACTTACGAGCAATAGATTGGAAATGATTGGGAATGGCATTTATTGCATTGAAAATGGGAAGAGCAATAACTTCTCATATGCTTTATAATAGCTTCATTTAACTCACCTCATTGCAGGCATTTGACTACTTATCAAAAGGCTACTAGGCATGGTGTCACAAACTAGCAATTATAACAATTCAATATACAAATATGCTTAATTTTTAAGATGAAATTTTATGAAAAAATCAAGTATATAATAATGAAAGACATGCGGTTGAAATTTGGGATCAATTTAGTTCATATACTATTTTTCCTAATTTTTTCAAATTTAGGAGTATTTTAATAATTTTAGCATGGTTTGGGAATTTAGAAGAGTTTGAAAAGCCTATGTTTATGATTATCACATTTTTATCTTCATGTCAATGTGTTTTGGTATGAAATAGACATAAAGAGCTTTGAGAAAAAGGGCTTATGATAGTTCAAAAAAAATATGTTAACTTTTGGCAAGAAAGCTTTTGCCTAAAATCTTTTTTAAGGAAGTAAATTATTAAAAAGGCTTGGCAGGGTGCTTGAACATTGAGTTAAGATTGAAATTTTTTGGCTTATGACCATCCTCTATACACTTAAAATTATGGAATGAGGTATATACCAGGTAAACAAGATGTTCCTTTTCCTATTCAATTGTCTCTTTCAGCTTGTTATGCTTGGAGGCTTTACATGTGGAGCGATTTCATGGTATATACGAGTGCTTCAACAATATTCGATTATGGTTTGCAAACTTATAAGTTCCATTATCTATTCCAAAATTACCTTTTGGGTTTAGTGGGAAAGCTAACATATTTGCTAAAAGTAGTAAGAATACATTGTATGATTTCAACTAAAGAGCTACCAATCATAACTTTTAGTATTAGAGCTTGGTTTGGGCTAAAAAGCTAAGATCAAGTAGGCTATAATTGGTTTAGATGCAGCTTGTTTAATACTATATAAGGGATGTACAAAGTTATTATTCTTAAACTCGAAAGAGTCATTGCCAAAAACTTGACTAAAAGATGTAAAAAATTAGATTAACCTAAAAAGCCGGTGTACGAGAGAATAATCTATTCAAATGATTGTCGATTAGTGCATTAAGCATAAACATTTATGTTAGAGAGCTATCTTCTTTACTTATGTGCATAGGATGTTAATTATTTATTCATTCATAGTAATTGCATCAAGGATGCAAACCACCATTCAGAAGGATAATTAAATTGATGATTAATCCAATGGAAAAAGCCTTAGTCTTATTAGAAGACTTGACTATTCTCGGAGGGGTGTAATAGAGCCAGAAGGCAAAACCTTTAGTCATATAGAAATACGTAATCACAATTAGTAGACACATCTTGAGGGATAGTACATTAGAGGAATGTGTTAAGTAGATTGCTCCGAAGGGAGTAGTCTAAAATCATGTTAAAATGGCTCAGAAGGATAAATCTTGGTGCTAAAAAAGCATAACTAAAAAGCAAAGTGGATTGCTTTAAGAGGAGTATTCCATATCGTGTTAAGGTGATCTAAATTGATCATTCAAGTTACTTAGTAATGTATAGTTGGAATGCAAAGCCAATATTTGAAGGAATTGATATTATGTGCATAATCTATAAGTTGAAAGAATGCATACAAATTTTTACATAATTTTTTGATGTAGTAAGTTAGGCTACATATTTGCTTAACAAAGTGGCAATAATGACTCAAAGGAAGGATCATAGACTAGGATTATATAGTTGCTTGGTTAATAGACTTTGAAACATTGAGCTCACATTTACTTATGCATAAGCAAAGTAAAACTCGAACTAAAGTATGAGAGGAATTTATGCTCAACTCCATAAAGTCGTTAATGTAGGGAGTCATCAGATGGACGTGTTTGAAGAAGTTATTAGAAGACAAACTTAAGTAGGACTATGAGAGCTTGCACATTATTGAATATTACTTAGGATAAGAGGGGTTATGAGGATCATGATGCTAAAAAATATCAATTCCAAGAGTAGGCTATGATGAATAATGAGATAACAAAGTGTATTGATTTAGAGAGGATTAATGGATCCAATCAAGTATGAAAGTAAAATTATAAAGTGTTATAAATTGATTAAATGTAACACAAGTGGACTTAGGAGCGAAGTTATAGGGCCTATACATCGATCAAGTGTAAGTCTTGTCTTTTACATTAGTGGAATGGGACATTAGGTGTAAAAAACTTATTGATAGGTAATTCAAAAGGGTAAGTATTGTTCATGAGCTATAAAATTAGCACATACTTTTACTATAGAGGTAGCATTCATGCGAGCTATAAAAGTAGTGAGTACATAATTACGAAGGTAACTATCTATCAAATGAGTTATGAAAGTAATAAGTTTAGGAGAGTTAGTAGGAAAGTGATACTAAAAAGTATTAGGACATTTTGAAAAGAGTTTATAGAGGTAGCCCTTTAAGAAATTTGTAAATTATACATTTGGCCAAAAGGATACTGATATTACAAAGGTAATAGCTTAACTTTGAGATGAGGAGACTTTCATAGTACTTAAAGAGATAAGTATAAGCAATCAAGGTAGTAATTCAAAAGAATAGGCTGAAGACTAATATGAAGTTTCAAAAGAGTAAGTAGATTTTTCATAAGTCTTGTCTTTTGCATTGGTGGAATAGGACATTAGGTGCAAGACATTTATTGATAGGTAATTCAAAAGACTAAGTATTATTCATGAGTTATAAAATTAGCACACACTTTTATTGTAAAGGTAGCATTCATGTAAGCTACAAAAGTAATGAGCACATAATTGTGAAGGTAACTATCTATCAGATGAGTTATGAGAGTAACAAGTTTAGGAGAGTTAGTAGGAAAGTGATACTAGAAGGTATTAGGACACTTTGAAAAGAGTCTATAGAGGTAGCCCTTTGAGAAATTTGTAAAGGATACATTTGGCCAAAGGATACCAATGTTGCAAAGGCAATAGCCTAACTTTGAGATGAAGAAACTTTCATAGCACTTAAAAAGATAAGTGTAAGTGATCAAGGTAGTAATTCAGAGGAGTAGGTTGAAGACTAATATGAAGTTTCGAAAGAGTAAATAGATTTTTCATAGAATTGTGTCAGATTAAAGCATTAATAAGGGTATTTATATTTAAAGTGGGGAAAAATATTACAAGTTAGTAATATTGATAGTTCGATAGATAAATGTACTTAATTTAAGATGAGACTTTATGAAAAAATTAAAGATATTATAGTAAAGGACTTGTGGCTAAAATTTAGTATTAATCCAGCTTATACACTATTTTTTTATATATTTCCAAGTTTGGAGGTGTTTTAGTAATTTTAGCACAGTTCAAGAATTCAGAGGAGTTTGAAAATCCTATGTCTATGATCCTTACATTTTTATCTTCATTTCTATGTGTTTTGGTATGAAATAGATACCAGAAGCTTTGAGAAAAAAGGCTTATCATAATTCAAAAAAGTATGTCAATTCATAATGAGAAGGTTTTTGCTCAAAATGCTCTTTAAGGGTTAGAGTATTAAGAAGGCTCAGTAGGGCTTGGACACTGAGTTAGGGATTCAAGCATGTTAGTTTGTAGCTATCCCCTATACATTCAAAATTATAGAATGAGACATATACCAAGTGAACAAAGTATCCTTTTCCCTATTCAATTGTCCTTTTCCACCTGTTATGCCTAAAAGATTCATGTGTAGAGTAATCTTATGATTCGGTATATGTAAGTGCTTAGCGACATTCAATTGTAGCTTATGGACTTGTGAGTTTCGTCATTTATTCCAAGAATGCCTTGTGGGTTTAGTAGGAAGGTTGGTATATTCGCTAAGAGTAGCAAGTATATGCCGCACAATTTCAGCTAAAAAGTTAGGAGGTCTGTAACACATGGTGGCGTATGGTGGTGTGACATTGGAATGCAGTCAACAATTACTAGCCGAAAGAAAAAGAAGAGAGATCAAGAGGAATAGGGAGAAAGAGATAGTTATGTAAGGAATATAGAGAGAAGGAAAAAAAGAAAAAAGAGTCATGGGTTTCGATCTAGCGCTTTTTGCGCACTATAAGCTCAAGTCCTCCTTTTGATCTCATCCTTCTATTTAAATTAAAAAAAAATCCTAGCCTTTTATCTTCTTTTCAAATTTTATTTCTTCTTATATACATTTTTTTAAAAAATCCTTTTTGATTATTCTTTATCTTACTCAATTTTTTATAATAGTTTGATAAATTTAAAAGCTCCAAAAATAAATATTTCAAGCTTCCACCACTTTCAAAAATAATTTATTAATTACAAATATTTATTCTTATAAATCTTTGTACCCAAAATTGCTAAAATCATTTAAAACTTTCTAAGATAATTGCTATAAAAATTATTCAAACTAGTTTTGAAACAAAATGTGGTTAGATAGATATAATTTAAATATTATCATCAATAAAATTTTAATTCCCCAAAGTTTTGAAAGAAGGAAAATTTGAAAGCAAATATTGACTAAATAAACCTAGTTCATTTTTCCTTTTAAGTTAAAATAAATACTTTAGGATATTTAAAATAATAAAATTTTAAATATTACCTTGGGATGTTACATTTATAAATGAATTATTTTATTTAGAATATACTAAAAGATATATGTAATTTAATTAAAAAAATATATTTTAATGGTATTATGATAAATACAATATCAAGGAAAGAATAAAATTTTTATATAATATATGTTTTAGGCAAAATGAAATAAATCATAGTAAAATTCTCATTAAGTTTGATGAATTTTATAATGACATAAATGTAATTAAAATAAGGATTATAAATGAATAAAAAGTCCATTTATTTCAACAAAAATATTTTTCATAAAATATAATTATAGAATATTAAAATGAGCAAAATATTTTAATTATTCAATGTTAACTATGAAAAAATTGAAGAAAGTAACTTCTATTTTAAAAAAGAATTTATTTTTCTTTACTAACATGTCACTCTAAAAATGGCAAACTATGCAAGTAAATGATATATTCTTATGAAAAATATTTTTCAACAAAACAAATAGAGTTGAAAATGAATGAAATCCTTTTGAACTTAAACTCAAACACCATTTAAAATTATTCATTTAAAATTGAAATAAAATCTTATTTTTAACTATTTCAAATAAGGGGTAAAGGAATAGATAACATAAATAGAATTTTTGAGATTTTATTTTGATTCAATGGAAGAAGAAAAAGAGAACATGTGAATTTTGAAACATATGTTAGGTTTTGTTATATTTGGATGGAAAACAAAAACAAATAGGCAAAATATTAATGGTATAAATTATAAATTATCTTCTTTTAATACTTTAAATTATATATAAACAAGTTGTAAATAAAATTATAGCACATATGGATAAGGCTTAATTTTAAATTTGGTCTTCTAATATATGAATTGATCATATTTGATGTCTTTTAAATGTAGTATTTTATTTTGGCCCCTTTTAATAACTTTGATCAAATTGAAGAGAGAAAATCCTACTCTACACACAAATTTCCAACAAGACTCTAAATTAGTGATGCAAATTATTTAAGCCAAATATTTGCATATTCGACTATAATAAATGAGCTTGAATTCATCAAACTTAAATACTTCAAACTCAAGCTTGAATTAAATTCAAGTTTAAATAAGCTTATATGAATAACACATTATTTAGTTCAAATTTCTAATCAAGCTTAAGTTATTCAAGTTCATGCTCGAATTCAAATTACAAATGAGACTCCAAATTAGAGATGCAAATGAATAACTTTAGTCAAATTCAAGAATGAAAATTTTAATCAACACACAAATCTTTAACAAGACTCCAAACTAGAGATGCAAATGATTTGAACCAAACATCTGTGTATTCGATTAAACACTTCAAACTCAAGCTTCAATTTAAATTACAAATGAGTCTAAACGAGTTTAATTAAACTTGACTTTCTATTTAATATATATTGTATATTATTTATATCTATTTACACTTTAGTAATATAAAATTTATACATTATACTATTTATATATTATATTTATATTATTTAAATGTAATATAAAAATAAGACAATATATTTTATAACTAGGCTCATTTAAGCTAGCAAACAATTTGTCCCGAGTAATAAAAAGTTCAAATTTAACTCATGCATTAATCGAGCTTGACTCTTTTAGATTTGACCTTCTTAAAATTCAACTTAATTTAAGCATTTTGCAAGGTAATCTTAAACTGCTCATGAAAAGTTCAACTTATTTGTATCTTTACTCTAAATTGGCAATTACTTGAAGTAAAATTAGTCAATTGTGTGACATTAATGATCAAATTAAAGTATTTTTTTACATTAGATGAATCATATAATTTTACATTTTTTTCCATAACAAGATTTATTTTATTAAAATTTCCTCTCAATGATTATCTATTGAAATCCTCTATCAGAGATCTTTGTATTAAATAAGAGTTGTCTTGAATCTAACAAAAGTTATTAGTTTGAATGTAATTTAATTCAATTTGTATATTGAAAGAATCAAAATAACATATTTTACTTAGAGAGACCAAATGTAATCACTTTAAATGTTAGTAGACTAAAATCACAATTAAGCCTATAGATAAAATGTATTTTTCATAGTTTAAATTAGATACTCTGGTGTATTTTTCTCATAGTTCCTGAGGTTACTAAACATTGCTTTAAATTCATAGTTGAAAGCTTTTGAGATTATCTTAGTACAAAATTAATAAAATCTAAACCACACAATAAATACAAAGGAGTAGTTGCAGTATGTTGAAGTCAAATTTTAATGGTGAGTTAATCGCATGGTTTAATAATTTATAAAAGTTGTCGCTGAAGTACCGCCATGAAACTCCAATTAGATGGACCTCCTTAAAATAATAATTTTCTGGAAGGCTTTCATGCCTGGCTTAGATACATAAGCATCAATCATCAAAGAGGTTTTTTAGCAGAAGACATTTTGATGAACGTGTATATATTTTGAGTGAAAGATGAATATCTTTACTTGTTGATAAATACAAGATTGACGTATGACATTGTTGCAATCTTTTAATTGGTACTTTTATTTGTTTGTGACAATTTCGTATATTATTCAAAAAATTAAAATTACAAATTGATCCAAAATTATATGTTCAAAATTTGCTGGTTAATCCTCTCGTGTCTTCCTTAAATTTATTTTTATTTTTCATCTGAAGTGCGACCAATTAGGGAAAGAGAGTCTCTTTACTTGAATAACTTGAAATTCATATCTCTTTAACATAAAATTTTATTGATCTAAGATGCATGATATATTTTCAAAAATAATATATATATATATATATATATATATTAAGTAAGAGTATTATTTTTAAATGAGAGTGACATAAGTTAATTTTAACTATTAGATTTTGTATTAATGGACTATGATTAATATAAAGTCATGTTATTTTTTAAAGAGATCATTTGATCTTCAACTATATTTTAATCATAATAATTAATGCAAATTTTTTTATTTTTATGTAAAAATTGTATTCTTACTCATTATATATATATATATATATATATATATATATATATATATATAAGTGCAAAACTACACTGGGGTTGGGGGGTTGGTGGGTTATGCCCCTTAAGCCATAGTATATTTTCACATACGCAATACGCATGCACACATTGTATATTTAGCCCAATTTAAAAAATATATATATGTATGTATATATTTATTGGCTCCCCATATAAAAGATAAAATAAAATATTATATAGCTTGATTTAGTAATTTTTTATGCCATTAACCATTTATAATATTTGAATACTTGTAATTTATACATAAATTTTATAGAGTTTTATCAATTTTTTTGAATTATAAATATTTATATTTATATTTCTTTATTTTAATTTTTATAAATTATAAGTACAAATCTTGTAGTTTCTTAACATAGGTAACAATTTTACAAAAACTTTACATTTAATAAACATAAAAAAGTTATAATTCTATTGATAAAATATTATGTTGCAATTTAAAAAAAAATAAAAAAGATGCTAACTTTGGAAAAATAAAATTACAAAATATACTAACATCTATTTTGTAAATCCATATTTAAATATGATGTATGAAAGTAATACTTCATATATATATATATATTAGTTCCACCCCGCTCTAAATAGTTTTGTTAAGCTATACTTTTTGAATGATTGATTTTTTTGTTAAGAATTTTTTTTAGTTACTTTACATTACTATTAAATTTTTTAATAAGAATAATGATCAATGATTAAATAGTAAATAGTGGGATAAATTTGAAAAATTAATAATTTATTAGTCAAATTATTAGCCCATTTTGCAAAGATAACCATTGGATCAATATTTAATATAATAGCATAATTTTACTTTAGACACAAAGTCAAAATATTTAGAACTTTTAAATGAATGTAATGGCTATTAAATGAATCAAGTCAAGCTCATTCACAACTTTTATGGATCTTTAATATAGAGATTTTAGTCTAATCTTTATAGGTTGGTGGATAAATGAGTTGGTTCAGAGATTTTTTTGAAATTTTAAATATTAAAAATTTTAAAATTATTTTAAAATATCACATGTTCATTTATAAATAAATCATAATATAAATAAAATCTATATATAACATTAAAAAATATTATATATATATAATATAAGTCATAAAATATATATAACATAAAAACATCATTTATAATACAACTTTACATAATTAAAAATTATAAAGGGGAGTGTAATTTTTATGAGTAAAAAATTTAGACTTATATAAAATTAAATTTTTTTTAAAATATATATATACAAGTTGACTTGGTTAGTTTATGAGTTGACCTATGCAATGAAAGCTGTGAATCCCATGAACCAAGTAGAATTTGGTTCATATTTATATAGATTGTTAAAATAACAGTCTAAATCAACATGTTAACGAGTTAGTCCACAAACTTCAATATGATTCGATAGCTCTAAAAATATTCATCCAATAAATTTTCACTTAAGGTATGAAAGTATGATCATCTTGGACTTTGATGAACCATTTGGAGGTGAATGAGCAAGGCAAATTTTCCAGCACTTTCTATTACTTCAAATCAATGTGGCAATTGATAACAAGGTTAGATCTATTATGATTTGTCAATTATTTGTTGTCATAATTTTGAAAATTAGATTAGTCTAATCGATTGGATGGATGAATCGACCGTTAAATTAATTTAATTAATAAAAAATATATGTGAATTAATGAAAATAGGCTAAAATTAGTATAAATCAACCAGAATTGGTTCAAATCAATAGACCGGATTGATTTGTTCCAATTTTTTTTTAAAGAACTTTTCCTATAATATCTTTTCTATTTTATATTAATTGTATTTATATTTTTAATATAAATTATTATTCTACTATTTAAATTTTATTATTTTAAATATATATTATTAATATATGTATAATTTATATTTTTAAAATTAAAATCAATTCAATTAATGGTTATATCAACGAATAAATGCTTTGATCGGTTTACCGACCCAACCTATCTATAAACTATAATTTCTGCACCTTCCATTGCCGTGCCCGTGCCTTTCATTTTGGACGCATTCACAAGTTACTTTCTTTTCCATTTGACTACCATTTCGATCTCAGTTTTCTGGTTAGTTACTTCCTTCTCCTTCTCTCATAATTCTTAGCCCTCTAGGAATTTCCCATCTTTTAGGCGAATTAAGCAATGCAAATCCTTTGATAAGGTGAAAAACACCATACAACAAAGCTCTTTTTCGTGATATAAGCAGAAAAACGGCCAGAGAGACGATGAAATGTAGGATAATAATTTGCATTGAGAACCATGAAAGAACACTTAAGTTGCTACCCAGACAACCTTAAAACACTGGTCACTGCACTGCTCCTCTTTTTCTGCGCACCAAAGCTAAGCATACGAGAAAATGTCTTCATTCATTCTTCTAATTATCCTATGTACACATTCACAGTATTACAAAGCTGCAGCCATTCACCTAAACCCTGAATCAACCAACACAATCCTTGTAAACAGGGAGAAAAAATGCTCCTCCATTAATTTACGACCACAATCACTACCAACAGCTTTCACCACTATACTGTATACAAATTTCTAATTCCTAAGCCAGCAAATTGAAGGGTTAAAAAAGATAATAATAAAATGAGGAAAAAGAAAAAAAATCTAAAATCTAGCTGTGTTGGGAACATTCATACTTCCCACACCACCAATTCGGAATCGGGTTCGGGCAAACCCACCCGATTCCAAAACTCCATCCAAATCCAATCCCTTCTCTTCTCCCCCATCTCCTCCACCCCTCATCATCTGCAAAATCCTCTTGGCTTTCTCTCTCGCCCTCTCTGTTCCTCTCTCCTCAATCTCCTTCAACACTTCAGCGGCCCTTGCATCCTTCGCCAACCCCTTGAACCTCAAGCTCCCATGGCTGAGCGCGTACAACGCAGCCACACAATTCTCCCGAGTCACCTCCGAGTCCAATTCGTTCCTCCTCAGCAATCCAATCAAGCACTCCACCGAATCAGCATCCAACAACGCCGTCCTTCCCTCGGTGCAAACCGCAAGGTTACACAAAATCAGCAAAACCCGCCCGGCTGAATTTCCCGTTTTCACCATCGTCAGTAACGGAGGCACCGCCCCCTGTTTCACCAGCTTGACTCGGTTACTTTGAACCAACGTTAAGTGGTACAGTGCGAGAGCCGAGTCATGCCGAGTCCGTTCCGACTCGGACCTCAACGCGTACATTAATGGCTGCAATGCGCCTAGAACTCCGATGGCCATTTTATTATCATCATCTAAAGCTAAGCTGAATATAGCGCCAGCAGCTTGCTCCTGAGTTTCAGTGGATCCACCTTTCAATACATCAATTAGAAAGGGAATAAACCCTGACCGTACGATCTTCACCTTGTTCGATTTCTCGAGCGAAAGATTCACCAGCGAAGCGATGGCGTTCACTTGCACAGCGGAGTACCTCGAAACGATCAAGGGTAGAAGCGCAGCGAGAAGCCGAGGATTGCACAGAGTAACCCTAGTTTCCTCCCTGGCTCTCGTGATATTCCTCAGTGAAATAACGGCCTCTTCTTGCTCATGAACTTCGGCGCTCTTCAATTTCGGTAGCAATTTCTCTTCTTCCTCCGAAATCGGACCAGTAGGATCGGTTTCTGTAATTTCCGAAGAAGACGACGAGGATGAATAACAGGTTGGACGAATCGTTAGCGGCAAAGGGGTTCCGGAACTCGCGCCGATGACTACTGATTCCTCCGACGAGCGCGAGTTGAAGTGGTTGACTCGGGGACCCAATTCAGTCGCCGCGTGAGAGAAAATCACTGGCGGATTATCAGCCACGCCCTCCAGCAATTCTCTCTCTGAAATTCTTAGCTTGGGTTCTTCGGTTTTGGATTCTGACGCCATTGCTGCACGTACCATCTTCTCAACGGAGCTATAATCCGGGGCGCGCGGGTGTTTTCTACCCGAATCATCGCACCAATTGGATATCGTGCTTTTGATGGCCAAATTAGGAATCACTGTCGAGAAATCGGCTCTGGACCCGTCGTCAAGCTTCCGGGAGAACCCCAAGTCTTTGCAAACTTGAACAGCAACCCTCTCAAATGTCTGACCGGAAGCAACAATAACCGGGTCGGCCATTAAGCACCCAGAAATGGAGCATAAAAACTCCTTGGGCGGTTGCTTGGGTTCGTGCTTAGAGTTAGAGGAAGAACGATGAAAAGAGATTTTCCACCTGTGCTTGCCATTGCCTCCCATGTTTGCGTCAATGATTGGGTGGGTTTTTCTCTTCTCTTCTTATGCTAAATAGCTTGATGAAAATTGTGCAGTGAAGCGCGTAAATTTGTGTAAAGTTGATTGGAGCATGTTGAAGAAGACTAGATTTAAGGAGCTTTGGTATTTCTGCGACCAAGTCCGAGTTTCTGAGTACGACATCTTAGGGAGCCAAGGTAGCATGACGACTAGTTTAACCGTAGATGGGGTCTCTGTACTTTCGTTTCTCCAGGTTTGGCCTCTCTTTTCTGGAATATTTACAAGGCCAACCGCCGGCGCTCTACCTGTTGGAGAGGGCATTTATAAGACTGAGCCACTTTCCACTGTTGAGAACTCGAATTAGCACGGTCAATAGTCAAACTAGCGCACAAAGAATCAATAGTTAGAAATTTTCCTCTTTTTTTTTTTCTTTTGAACCGGTGAGCTGTTTAGTTTGTACATTTAAAAATAGTTTTGTGCTTTAAAAAATAAAAAATAAAAAATAAATAAAAATTATTTGTTTAAGTGTTTTTTTATTTTTAAAAATTATTTTCAAAATATTTTAAAAATAAAAAATAAAAATATTTTTAAATTATTTTTATTTTTTTATTTTCAAAACATATTTTATTAATAATATTATTATACTTTAAGATTATTTTTAAAATAACTTATCAAATTTTTGATAGTTTTTGAAAACTGTTTTAAAAACAAAAAAACTGAAAACACAAATAAACACTGTTAGCATCTTTGCCCTTAGCTCCTTCTGCAGGAAAATTTACGGGGAGAATCAGCCCGATGCATGATTTTAAGGTTATCGATGTATCGTAAAATTCCATTTATTTCGTAAAAATATATTTTAAAATATTTTTTATAAAAAAAATTATTTATATATATATATATTAATAAATGAATAATATTTTATTTATATTAATGACTAAAAAAATATAATTTCTAAAATTTAAAAAATGGAGAAAAATAATTTTTTTTAAAATCAAAAAAATTATTTTATTTAAATTCTTTCTCTTATTTTAATATTTTATAATTATGTTTTATAAAAAATATTTTTTAATAAAGCAATCGGAACCTTAACAATTTTAAGTTTTTCACACATCACCAAACATAAATTAAAATAACTTTCACATATTTTATCATTTTTGGGGGACTTTGAATGAATGAGTTTAGCTTTAAGCACTAACAACCAAAATTTATGGTTAGTTAAATTAACCAAAGCACGATTATAATCATGAGGTACAATAGGTGGCTTGGTGTATTGGGAAGTCGCATTAATGGCTTAACTCATAATTATAATTTAAGTTGTTAATTAATCTTCGTATAACAAGAAGAAAGTTTGAATATGAGATATTATGAGCATTATTCAAGTCTTTTACCATTAAATTTTACATAATATTTAATTATTTAACAAAATATCTTTATACTTCAAGTCATGAACCTTTTCTTTTTTTCACTGAGTAGCATCTTTCTTACCTATCCGAAAATGAAATTACATTATTTAATTTTTTGAAGGCATTGTCATCCCGTTTGTTGATTCAAAAAATGATGAAACTAGATTATGGAATACAATTTTCCAATTTTAATAGAATTTGTCCTTTATTCCTTTATAAAAAGAAAACTGGCATTATTATGACGTAGAGTTGCCTTTCCACTCCAACTTTCTTTCATCAATAAAATAAACCTTCTAATAATCACAAAAAAGATCTTATACAATCAAAATACTCGATTGGTCAACTTCTTAATTTATAGGTGCGAGCCAAGAATGAAAGAGTGACCATTGACCATTGTTATTTTTAGGAATTTTTTTTCTTGTACAATATTTGACTTAAATAAAACTACCGTTTAAAAAATAAGTTTGTCACATAACCGCGTCCTCTTCACAATGTTAGCTGTTTTAAAAATTAAATCCTTTATTTTTTTTATTGATTATCAATTAATACTTTTTAATATTGAATTTAGGAGAATAAAATAATGGCTTGAAAATTACAATTTATTCATTTATGTCATGATTCTATTTATAACTTCTCATGTTATGATTTAAATCGGTAAAAAGAGAAAAACTATTTACACCACTAACACTTTATCTATTGTATTAAATTTCTATCCAATTCTAAGGAAAAATTTTGCATGTAAACCATGTTTCGCTCCCAATTTCTTCTTTTATATAAAACATACATTTAAAAACTTACCTTTAATTTCAACAAGATTTGTTTGATTTTTTTTTTTTTATACAAGGACCTTAGCCTCGCCAAGGGAGGGCCAGCTGCCAACAAGATTTGTTTGATAAAGCATTGTGAAAAAGGACGAAGTTAATTGTACGGGGGATTTACGGAATGTGAAAGCCTTTTACTTGTGAAACAATATTCCAAACCATAAAATGCATTTATATGGAGATGTAAAGTAGATGGATATTTTGGAAAAATGAAAATCTTTTGACAAAAATTATGACGTTGCATGACATCTATATAGCTGGGTAGCTATCATGGTAGAGAAACTCATACCTTGTTCCAACTTGAGGAATAGAGCAAATATTTGATTTTATTATAGAAACTCAAATATATGATATTTCGGTGTTAACATTTAAAATTATAGAAGAAATGAAGAAAAAAATAATATGAATAAGATTTTTGGAACACCATTTTAATTAATAAAAAAAGAACACATAAAAGATATACGATGAATTGCATTATATTTGAATGGAAAACAAGTACTAATAAATAAAATGTTTACAATATAAATTAAATATAATCTCTTTTGAACATTTTAAATGACTACAAATAAGTTACGAAAAGAACCGTATTACACCTAAATAAAAAATGTTTTTTTCTCCTGTTAAAATCATGTGATGGATTACAGCAACTAAAGTTGACATGAACAATTAGCAAACTAATAATTTTTATACATTTAACATGTATAATTAAAGTGAAAAAAAAAGAAAAGAAAAAGGAAGTCAAGCAAGTCAACAGAGAAGGAGGGGATAGAGACAGCGAGGATTTAATTAATTATTAATTATCGCTTCATGAAGTCATTATTCATCTAGTTATGTAGAAAAAGATCCATTCAATATATGGTTCATCATTATTTCAACTCTCGGCGCATGGAAACTATGTTGGACAGTGTGGGCTACGTCAACCGTTAATAAAGTAGTGAATTTTTATTGAATAAGTTTACGGGAACATTATTAATATAATATAATATAATAATATATTAGTATATTGTTAAATTTGATTATATAATAAATTAATAATTTATTATAGTACATTACATGATAATATAATCAGATTTAATAATATATAATATATTATTATACTAATATATCAGTGATATACAATAAATTTTTTCTTTTCAAGACAATGGCAACAGGAATTGCGATTTATGACAATTTCTTTTACTCTTTCAAGCCTTAAGGTTGATCAATTTGAGTGCCACTTCAATTTTCAGACATGAATGTTCTTTGCATTCATGTTGGTTGCTTTTTTTTTTTTTTTTTGTTAATGTTAGATGAAAGTAACGAATCCTGTTATAATTAAATTATGTAAAAATATTTTTCTGCTTTTATTTTATGTTATTTGCCATTGATCTAATTAATTTATTTATGCACCTTTTTTTATAAAAAAAAAGTTCATGATAAATTGCCTTTTGTGTCCCCCAAACTGAAACTGCCTCTGGCTTCTTTGGATACCTTTCGCTTTCCTATCAGAGTGCAAAAGGGGGAAATCCAAAATATTGATGCTTTGAGGCTGAGATTCTTTGTCATTTATGATATCTATAGTTTACATTTATAGCCATTAGACTAGATTTTGTTGTGACCAACTGCTTGATTAAAGTGGTGCGATAATTCTACAATTTTAAAATTTGATATGACATTCATTTTTTAAATTAAAATTATTAAATTTTGAGTATTCATTTTTTAACATATATTATTAAATAATTTTCAAAATTATCACATTATTCTAGATTTTAAAAATTTAAAAATACCATAAAATTTTTCTTCGCGTAAAATTGCCTTTGTTAAAGACTTGTCATAGTAGACTGCTTCTGGGAGATTTATATGAGAAAGATTACTCATAATTTGGTTGGGAAATTGGAGAAATAATGAAAAGTAAAAGTGGCTAAAAATTATTAATTACTATATCATTCTTTTTTTTTTAAAAAAAATTAACATCTCATAACTACTGTAAAGTGCGTCATTTCTTTTTCTTTCTCCAATTTAAAATTGGATCGCATGCAATCAACTAAAATACAATACATAAATTAATACAATTGTGCGGTATGCTTTGCAGAATGTACTTCAAAAAGTGTGTCCGTGCCTATTGAATTTGAAGACTTCGCTTTTAATAAAAGTCAGGTGTCATAACATCGAAAACTTTTGGGGGAATCAGATTACTGATTTTTGCTGCCAATCGAAACCTCCCAAATGATTATGTTGGTGTTGTTACTGCTTGCGAGGATTTATTCAAAATCATTCATTGCACAAGAAAAGTTAATTACACAACAAAATAATTATATGACAAATTAGTTAGTTGTATTAAAAGTATTTAATAAAATTAATTATTAAATTAATTTGAATTATAAAATAATATAAAAAATATATTAATATAAATAGATCTATTAATTATATTAAATTCTAGTTATTTTGAAATTAAATTATATTAATATAATCAAAATGTTTAAAATAACAATGTAATTGCATATAATTTAATTAATTATATTTATGACATTATATATGATTTATTTATTTATTAAATAATAAAATAATATAAAAATCAATTATATTTTATAACATTATATATTTATTTATTTTTAATTTATTTATATTTAATTAATAAGAATATGTCAAATATTTATATAATTAGAATATAGATTGTCATTTAATTTAAAAAATACAGATTTAAAAAAAATTACAAATTTACTAACTTATAAGTTTTAAGTTATCTTGTAAAATTTATTAAATGAGAATTTATAAATTATTAGTTTTTAATGTGCTAATTAAACATCTCTAAAAATTAATTTATAATTTATTAATCTAATTAATAAATTATAAGTTAACTTATTTACTACACCAAATACATCCATAATTAAGATGACCTTACAATTTGAATTGGGAAACCACTTAATTAATCAATGTCTAGATGAAATTAAATTTACTTTAAGATTAAAATTCTATTTTAATCCCTTTAAGATTGAATTTGTATTAATTTTATTTCTCACTAAAAATTTGTATTAATTTGATTCCTATAAAATTAATTCTATCTTAAATTTTAATCTATTCATATACGAGATGAAATTATTGAATTATTATATAGAGGAACTAAAATTTGATATAGAGTTAATTTTGTATGGATTAAATTGGTATAAACTTCTAATGAAGGATAAAATTGATATAAACTTATTCTTACAAAAATTAAAATAAAATTTTAATGTATGATGCCATAAGATTGGTTTCACTATTTGTACAAACCTTTTTATCTTTCAATATAGGTAAAAAATAATAATTTTATTTTTAAAATTATAAAATCTTGATAAAATAGTTATTAAATTATATAAAGTTATAATTTTATTTTTAATAATAATTCGTATAGGTAATTTCGTCATTCCATACAAATTCATACTAATAATTTTATTATTCAATTATTGTATATAGAAATAAAATTATTTATATGTGAAATTATAATTTTATATAATTTAGAGATTATTTTATGAATGCGTTAGAGACTAATTTATTAATTTTATCTTTAATATATTTCTGTTTCTTAAAAAAAATTAAGACTTAGGTGTCCTTTCTTGGTCAATGTCTCAAAATGAATATTATAATATTATACACTTCGGATTCCTTATTTCATTCAGTTCAGTGGTTCAATTTTTGGTAGATTCGCTGAATTTATAACATGGTGATAGTACATGACTGTATCATACAGTTCATCAATCAAAACTTTTAGTAATTTAATATGAGTCCAATAAACCTTGGCCCAGGCCCAATAATGCATGCTCAGAGTCCTTCACAGTCTTACCATACGGACTTGCACTGCTTACAAATAAGCCCCGCCTTTCTAACAATAGATCAGGTCCAAAACAGAATTCTGCGACGAAGGTCCGGCTCAAAACTAATGCCTAAAAGCTAAGAGTTGTATTTAGTACGATGAAATTAAATAAAATTGAAAAGAGTAGAATTATTATTTTATAATTATACTTGATGTGATATTCCTTTTTATAATGAGAAGGGATTTATTGACATCGGTGTAGGTTTAAATAGCCTTACATTAAATCTCAACTATTAATCCCAATAAAATTTGTAGGTTAAAATTAAATATATTTTAGATAATTTTTACACTTCATGTAATTTGTCTTTCTCTTAATTAATGTATTAGATGAAAGTATCACATCATCAATATACTAAAAATTTACTCATTTAATAAAAAATTCAATTAGAAGCAGAAAGGTTTCATTTTAAAATTAAAATTGGTATCTTCATAAAATTAGTGATGTGAGTTTTTACTATGATTTTTAAAATTACAATTTTAATTCTCTTTGTTTTCCCTCTTTTTTTGCCTATAATTTATTTTCCTTTTTCCGTTTTTATTATTATTACATGTCAAGGTATTCAATACTAATTATTAATATTAATTTTCAAATCATATGTTTATTTTAAAAGCCATCACGAGATTATTAACTTTATTAATATTATAATAATTTTATTTCAATTCATTTTATATGTATGATAGAAAATGTGATTTTTTTCATTTTATAATATAAAATAGCATGTTGTAGGAAAAATAATTTAGAAATATGTTTACAATATAAAATTAACATATAATATTAAAATAAATAAAATATATTATATTAATATTAACCTAGATGCAAATATACGTAATAATAAAAAAATATTTTGTTTCTAATTTAATTATTTTTAAAAAATAGACTTTATGTATATTAATAATATGAGTATTTCATAATGCATTAATTGAAAAAGAAAATAAGTATCATTTAATGCATTTAATATTTTCATTTAATATATTAATTGAGAGAAAAAACAAGTTACATGAAATATAAAAATTATCTAAAATATATTTAATCTTAACCTATGATTTTATCAGGATTAATGTCGATGTCAATGGATTCTTCTTTTTTTATAATTATGTTTAGTATAATAAATATTATAGAAATAAAATAAAAAAAAGTCAATAATAATATTTTCAAAAATAAAAAATAAAAATTATATTTATATGAAAAATAATAATATTTTTTTATTTATTTATAGCTATATATATTGTAGTCAAACATTCATATTAAATAGTACAATATAATATGTTAAATAAAAGGGAAATGATGGATCACTTGACAATGGAGGAAAATAAGTTTTGAATTAATTGAAACAATTGAATTTAAATCTAAAAATAATACTTTGTGACCTTGTTGGAGTAAATAATGGATTCGTTAAAGGAGAGTTTGGGTTTACAAAATTTTACATTTTTAGTAAAATGTACATTTTTAGGAATTTAAATCTCGGGAATCATATTCCTCTATTTGGTTCAATATAAATATTATTAAGAATATTTTTTAAAATTTTTAGTTACATTATATTTTTATATTTGATTCATATTTTATATTTTTGTGAATCTTTTTCATTTTTCAAAAATAGCTCTATTCATTTTTTATTATAAATTATAATTTTAATTAAAATTATACAAATATAAACATTTGATCACCTAATAAATTAATAGTTTAAATTATTTTCAATTGAAACATAATAAATAATTTAATATATAAAATATTAAAACTCTTAAGAACATAAAATTTTAATATAATTAATTAATTCATACTCTGAAGTAATATAAATGAATTTAATGAAATTTCATTAAGTAGTTTCATCTTGAATAGCCATATGATTTTTCATTATCTCACAAATAAAATTAACCAATCTTTGTCTACAATTATGCAATTTGTGTTAAAGCATATTTTTTGACAAAGCTATGAATTCATTATGAGTAGAAACTAATTAAGCATTCCAAAAATATCTTATAGGCTAGCAACTCCAATCTTTTCGGAATCATTTCCACATTCCAAAACTCGAATAATTGGAGCAATAATTCTAATTCCAACCAAAACCTTTTTTATATTATTAATTGAAATTATTGAATGAGTTAAACAAGTTAATATATCTTAATATATTTAATAAAATGATTGACTAATACGATACATTATCATTTAATTCAAATTTGGATTGAACTTATTTGAAGTATTATTATTATTTGATATGACACTAATTTGATATGTGAACATGAATTGTCACTCTTGACAAGAACACAAATATTAAATTAAACTTCTACCATGTAACTTATATAAAAATTCTTTTAAATTTTCTTTCATATAAAAATTATAAATTCTAGTAAAATAATATATAAAACATAATTTTTTTAAAAAGAATTATAAGAATACATACCGCATTGCACTTTTATAAGGTTTGCAAAAAAAGAAAAAAATTAAAGTTATAGTTCTATATAAAAATAAAAAAATTATTGAAGAGTTTTTTATACAATTTTAAATAATAGAATTTTTAATTTTCATATATTTATTGCATTTAAAAATTTAAATGAATTGATATTATTTTATAAACTTTTTATATTTAATATAAAAAATTACTTTTATAATTTGTATTTTTTTTTAAAAAATCTCATAAAATAATGCAAAATTAATAACATCAAATTAATATAAAGTTTCCAAGACTTATTATTATATTATATAACATGCAACAAAGTCTAATTTCCATAATAGGAGGAACCTTTTAATAAAAGATGAGGATAAAATTATCCTTTTATTTTAATATCAATATTCTTATCTCATGAGAATATAAGATATCCACTTCTCCCATGAAAATATTTAGAGGAAAATTTAGGCATTAAAATATTATTGAGAATATTTTATTTCTAGATAAGTTTTTTTAAAATTTTAAAATAAACATGAAAATATAATATTTCTATAAAATATTTTTAAAAATATAAAAAATATTCCATGAATCAAACATCTCCTAAAGTATAAATTTTGAAACTCATTCATGTTTCTTCCTTTCATACCCATAATGAAAAAAAGAAGAAAATTTAGGTAAAGTTTTATAAATATTTGTTGTGAAGTTTCTAATTATAATTATATATATTACCTTTTCAATTTAACACTAAAATAATTACAACCCAAAAAATATAATTATTAATTTGTTAGTTGAAAAAGTAATACTCATATCAAATTATAATTGGGAATTTAACAGTAAATGCTTATGAAACTATACTTAAATTTTCTTTATAAAAAATTTGATATGATCAATAATTAAAAAAATACTATATTTTAAATTTAATTATCAAAATTATAACTAACACAAGATTTTATATGGTAAAAGCACAAAAAATTTAAGTTATTAAATTTTTTATATTAAATAATTTTTATGAGGAGTATAAAAATATTTCATTTAAAATTTTATTATTGAAAATATAATTACCATTATATTTGAATATAAAAATTAATATTAAAAATATTATTTTATTACTTATTAAAAAAGGATAATGTTAGAATGCATGAAAAATGTGAGGGATAAAGGTGTCAAAAATTTATTCCATAAATGATGAAATGTTCATGCTATTATTTTTGGTTTTGAAATAATAATTCCATCATTTAAAAATAATAATTTCCTATAAAATAAATATTCATATTTTACAATGCATTCTAGACATTTTTTTTCACTTCTTTTCGCTATATTTAATCAATCATACAAACAAGCTACAAGAAGGATAATACAATTGTAAAAAGGGTTGAAATTAAAGAACTTAATTTCTATTCTTTTATTGCAATGATGTCAATGTCATTCTAGATGAAAAACTAGCATTTCATGTTCAGTAGCATCTAGAATATTAAATAAGACTTTGTACCTAGTTTGGTGTTTAAATGTGAAGCACGCTTCCCATCAAGATGTTCGGATCAATCAATTTAAAGAATTGACTTTGTAAGGGTTGGGAACCCTCTCGGAACTTTCCATTAATCCCACACGTATCACATCACATAATTCATTTATTTATTCATATATTTTGTTAAATTTTCTCTCGACGTGATGACTTTGAACCATGAAAAAGGGTTTTGCAAGTAATTTTGAATGTACGGGGTTTTGGCAGGTTGTTGAATCAAATGTAGCGACTTCTTGTTAATCTTGATTTGAATAAAAGCGCTATTGTGCATTTTTTTTTGGGTGGGAGGGTCAATTAAATGATAATTTTTACCCTCAACAACTCCGTTTTGTCGAGAAATTCTTATATATATATATTACATTAAATCATTAATTATTTGATGCATGTATTATAAAATTAATTATTTAAAAAAATTCCTATTAACAATAAAAAGTAGGTAATGGATTGAGATTTGATGTAGATCATTTAAGTGGATGGATTCATGCATTTTTATGAATTTTATTTATTTGATTAGCATAAAATTTATAAAAATATAGGAAACCCATTTATTTGAATAATTAAATATAACAATTACAACAACAATTATTATATTAAATTCAAACATGTAAGTAGTTTGATATATAAAAAAATAATTTGAATATCTTAACGTCTTACATTCCATGCCAAAAGAAATTCTCCATTTTATCTGGTATATGAGGACATGTAGATTGCCCTAAGATTTCATGCAAGGGTAGATAGGAAAAAAAGAGTTAGTAGAAAAATATTCTCCAACATCATATATATATATAATATCTGAAATATTTTTCATATTAATTTTTAATCTCAAAGCAAAAAGATGTAAAACAAGAAAGTAATTTTTGATGATTTATTATTAAATATGATCAAATAAACCTTGAGCTGTTATTAATACAAGTATCAAAATAACGAAATTATATAGTAATAATGTTTATTCGCCAAAACCTGAAGCTTGTTTCGTTCGTAGAGGAAATAATTTAGCAGTAAAAATGATATAACAAATAAAAAAATAGATAAGTTAACTAATAGAAATAAAATTAAAAAGGAAATCCTGGACAAGAAGAACATATTTAAGATACATTTATGGACTTGGTTCAACTTGCCCTATGCCTTTAACGTTGGTTTTGAAGCCATCCATTAGAGTAATATTGGGCATAATATGAGTGAAAAGAGGTTGGTTATTAGCTATATAATAAGATGTTGCGGGATTTAAAACCCATGAACCAAGTATTTGTGGTGGATCTTGAAGACCTTAAATTGAAAAAAATTCTTGGCACTTGAATTCCAATTTTATGTTAGATTGAGAAATTTTGTTGTTCATCTCATTCTCAAATTGTACAAATTTTGCCAATTTATTCTTTTTTAGGGAATTTGTGAAGAAGTAAAATTGATATTGTCTGTACCAGGGACTAATTGCAATGGGTGTAATAAGAACATTATTTTTGCCACTATAGTACCTTCGACCACCTCTGTAACCATGACTTTCCTTTAGCCATGAGAACTACTGTGTGACATCAAGGCAAAGGCTAAAATACCAGAATAATATTTTTACGAAACTTATTACCGTTTTACTGTTTTTTCGAAACATATTACCGAAATACGCACGTGGGCGGGAGGCGCCATTTGCGGTGGCGCCTTATGGGCGGAGGCGCCATCTTGGATGGCGCCTTTCGGTGTCCGAGGGCGCCATTCAAAGTGGCGCTCTCGGTCCATTTTTTTCCATTTTTTTCCCTTTGAAAATTAATTAATGTTAATATAATTTGAAAATAAAAATTATAAAAATAAATAATATATGATTATAACTGAAAATAAATTTTTGAAAATAAATTATTTATTTTATAATTATATTTGATGTGATGTAAAAATATGTTAACTCCTCTTTCATATCTAATACATAAATGTATTATAGGAATTAAATAAGAAGGTAGTTAATCATAATAATATAATGAATAAAAATAACAAATATTTAGTAAATAATTAAATATTATTTAAAAAATATAGGATCAATAAAGAATAATTACATAAATTACATTAATGTTTCTAAAAATTTTATGTAATGACAGTTAATTTTTATCAATTTTTGAAATTATAAACTTCTAACGTTTGGAATTATATTATTACAAGTAATTATTTAATATGTTATTACACATAAGTAAATTTATTGAGTATACTAAAATATTCCTTATATACAAAGTTGAAGATTGCTAAAAATGAAAAGAAATATAATGTAATAAATATATTTTTCTTATTTTATATTTATTCCAATAATATGCTTGTCGCTTTCTATTTATTTGAGTAAGATTTTTTTTATTTTGTGACAGAATGAATGCAAACTGGCGAGGTTGAAGATAGCTATAAATTTTAAAAAATCTGATTATTTCATTTCAATAATCTTTTAATTTTGTAATGAAATCGGAATTATAACATGAATTAGTTATTTTTTATTTCATTAGAATGATAAAATATTTTGCCAATGGGAGTGAAAAGTACCGATTAATTATTTTTTAAGAAACTATTATTCGTTTCATCGTTCGCTCGAAATATTTTATCGAAATAAGCGTAGAAGATACGAACAGCGGTGGAGAGACGCCAAATGACATGTAGAGGTACGCTAGACGAAGTGGCATCATTCGCGCCAAATACCAAATTACGTAGGGCGCCGATGAAGGCGCCTTTCAACATGGCGTGTTAGTTACAGCGAATTTCACTGCGCGGGCTGGGAGGCGCTATTTCGCCTGGCGCCTACCCAACAAACTTAAGTTTATTTATCTATATTAGTCGTAAAAATTAAGATATAATTATAATAAAATTAAAGTTATATAAATAAATATATAAATTTATTAAACTTAATTAATTTATAAAATGGGACTGTGGAGGCGCCATTTTACTTGGCACCTCCCAGCCCCATAAGTTCTAAACTTAAGTTTGCTTGGTCGGCGCTAGGTGAAATGGCGCCTCCCCAGTGAAATTTGCTACAGCAAAGGCGCCATGTTAGAAGGCGCCTTCAGCGCGGCCGATGATGCCAAACAGTCTGGTGCCCTGTGTATTTTGGTAAATAGTTTCAAATTTGTGGTAAAACGAAAAATAGTTTATGAAGTAAATGTATTTTGGTATTTTAACCGAGTATATATTTATAACAGTTGTGAAAGTATGATAATTAATAATATTATCAGTTGTGAAAGTATGTGGAAGATGTCCTTATCATCATTTTTTAAATAAAATTAAATATTGCAATGATCATCGTGATTTATTATTATTTGTAATTATTCCTGCGCAAGCAATTGCAAAAGTCGCAGTAATTAGAAGCATCCTAAATGTTGATGTCTGACAATAAAATAGTAAAGTCATCCTAAATGTTGAGTGACTGGCAATAAAGTAGTAAGATAAATGTATACAAATATACAAATATACAAAAAAACATAGAAAAGAAAGCTAATGTCTACGCAAGTGATGTCCAGTCCCACATCCAGGATCGGTAATGTGTCGGCCGTATCTACTAACCCTCTGCGCAGGCTCGGGAGTCACATCCCCGGTGTCTGTGTTTGCTCTACCTCGAGCTCCTGCTCTGCCTCTACCCCTGGTTCTCGCTCTGCCTCCACCTCTACCTCTATCTACAAGATCTGAGTCATCTGTCATCATGCCACCATGCGCTAATCCCTGATCCTGAGTATGTCAATCAAATACAGGACGATATGGCTGGGATGCACCAGCATCATCGGAAGGAAAGACATAGAATGCAGATGAAACTCCTGGTACGTGTGGAAATGCCTGGAATGAGGGTGGAACACCAGGAGGGGGCTGGTGCATCTGGGATGACGATGGCCCAAATAGCGCAGCCGAGAACATGGTGGAGGCTGAAGGATCATCAGGTGTAGTGGGGTACACATGAGATGGGGCAGTAAGATCAGGCATCATCATCATGGTCTCCTGGGCAGTCGAAGGTGGAATCTGCTGCACTGTCGAAGAGGACGAAACATCAGCCTGCGACGTATGCCGTGGAGCAGTACGATGTCGTCGGCGAGATCGAGGCTCATCATGGTCACCCCCCGCAGGGTCTGGGATGTGATAGGCCTGGGGAGCTGGCTCCGCATGTGAGTCAATAATGACATGATCAACTTGCTGAATCGCATGAAGGATGGAGTCCGTCGCTGACCTAAGCGCATCGAAGGTGAACATAGCCTGTCCCTCGAGGGTAGTGAAGTCCTGTAGTGAGGAAACCTCATCTACCTGTGCAAATTTTTGACATTAAAGTTAGTTATAATACTAATGCATTTGAAGAAAATCAGATACAAAAATCTAGCACGCAATCTTACCACAAGGTCTAGCGCTCCCCCGACTGGTGTAATACATCGCCTGGTAACCCGTCTGTACCATGTCATGTAATTGGAACGTGGTCCCAGAACTAGGCGTGTCGTCGGCTCGGCGGTAACGCACAAGTCTTGCCGAATATCCCAAAGTGCAATATACGGCTGATGGCGAATGTGCCACTCCTCGTCATGCTGACCCGACAAGTGAAGGCAGTGGACCTCCGCCACCTGCTTCGGTGGCTCTGGAATAGCCTGGCGTAGTCCAAACTGCCGCAAAACCCTATTAGGCTGGTGCCACTCGACAATCTGGAAGTGAATGAGCGGCACCACTGCTGTCCAGGTGTCGCTCCCGTCAAAGCAGTACTGAGGCAATGATGCGATGACCTCCTCAGTGTACGGGATCCAGACAATCTGAAGTTACAATTTTTACATGTGATTTAAATACGATTGTGGATTGGATAAAGCCTTGAAATTAATGATTGTGCAAACCCCCTACATACCTGATCAAGTCGAAGACGGTCCAGCACGTATCTGTAATGGGGTAGGCTGTGTGCCGGACTATCCTGGAACGTCTTCTGATAGTGCCACCTGCCAGGTTCAATAACAAAGTTAGGCAACTGCGTAGCAAACTTAATTATAAGTGAAAGTTGAAATATTTTCTAACCTGCGCGCTAAGGGGCCAATCCCTGCATCCCCCTCTGGTATGTCTGAAATAGCTATCGCGGGGGCGATAATGGGAAATCTATCCCAAGCCCAGAGCTGCAGTAGTAGGCAACAACCTCCTATCTCTCTGTAATCCGGTGCGGTGGCCTTGCAGAGCTCTCTGTACAGGTATGCCAGGCAAGCTGACCCCCAACTGTACGTCCCAGCCTCGTGGAGGTGTGCGATCAAGGGTAAGTGCATGAGGTGGACGTATGTGCCGGAATGGTCCGGAAATAACATCCCACCAATGAGTCGTAAAATGTAAGCTCGGGCGAATCTCTGCACTGTCACCTCATCCGCATCATCTGGAAGATGAGTGAAATGCCTCTCCAACCAACTCATCCTCAGTCGCCCCCCTCGGATGACATTCTCATCCACCGGTAACTGGAGTCCCAAGTACTCCTCTATCAAGCCTCCCCACCCCCACACAGTGGGCCCCGTCACTACTCGACCGTCAATGGGTAGGTCGAGCTGAAAGGCAACATCCTGCAGGGTAATAGTCGTCTCTCCCTGTGGCATGTGAAAGGTGTACGTCTCCGGCCTCCACCTTTCCACAAGAGCACTGATCAACTGATGATCGATCGACACAAACTCACACATCGCCAAGCCGTAAAAGCCTGCCTCTCGCAGAAAGGGGACAATCAACTCCGGCGGCTGCTGGTGATGGTAGTGATGAGCTCGTCGAATCCTAAGCACACGGTCAGGCTGCAAAAGAGAAAACAACACCAACTATAACACCTGACAATTCAGAAATAGTTAATACTCAGGTTTATTAAGGTGTAGCTATTTCCATACATGGCCTGCCCAAACCGACTGGGATATGTGTGAGGCCTGAGCGGTCAGCAGAGAAGGATCGCATGGTCCAGGATCAACGCGTCGGGATGTGGATGCCATCTGCCACGACAAGCATTGCATAGGAATGAAATTTAAACACGCACAAACTTAAAGGTGTTGTCCAATTTAAGCACAGCCTTAAGGTATTACTAATATCATAAACTGTCTTAAATTTAAGGTGCAATATATATAAATAATATCATAAAATGTCAGGTAATAAAAAATTTCACATTACTAGTAATGGGGTAACCCTTATATACATAATGATGTGCAAATTTACAACCGTAAAAAATAAAATATAATGTGCAACCGCTACACTTATGACAATGGTTAACATACTTTAAAGCATACATGCGAAAGTAAATAGTAAAAATCACGGTGTAGAAGGGCCTTCGTCCCCATGAAGTAGTGGGCAACGCCTACGATTATGTCCTTCCATCTTACAATGACTACATTTTTGCTTTGCACCGCTCTCTTGAGGCCAATCCATCTCATTTCTGATTCTAGTCGACTTTGGTCGTCCCCTTGCACGTAATCTTCCATAATTTGGAACTAGGACAGGGAATGGTGGTAGGTTATTCTACTGCGACCAATCCCCAATAGGCCACCACTCAGATTTGTAGCAATTGAGCAGCGTGTCAAGCCTGTATACAGCATCGACATATGGTTCCCACGATATGTTGATTGAGGCATAAGCAGCAATAATATGAGCGCAGGGATACCTATATGCTTGGAATTGTCCACATTCACATTGCCCTTTGTCTAATAACACCTGGACGACCTTTCCACATGACCCCCTGGCCATATCAGGGCCCTCCACCACCTCAAACCTGGTCCCTTCTCTATTGTAAGCACGAACGTGGTAAGAAGAAGCACGTGACTGGATAGTCGTAAGCTCCTGTCTGAACCTGCTTGCGTACCTGTGTCCTTGTTGTAGGTCAGCGTGCGCTTCTCTTGCCCTTTCCATAAAGTACTTGACACATCTATAGTATGTTTGTTGGACAAGGCCTGTGATTGGCAGCTTCCTTAATCCTTTGAAGAGGCCATTGATGCACTCTACAATGTTAGTCGTCATATGACCATATCTTCTGCCTTCGTCATAAGCAAGCATCCACTTCTCGTTCGGAATATCGGTCAACTTCTTATGGATCTCCTCATTGACTTTGCTAAGATTGTCCAATCTCTCCATGGCCTTTCCCCATCTGGGCTCGTACGCTGAATAGAAGGAGACAAATAGGTTAACTAACATGAACTACCGGGTGCACAAATTTATAAATGAAACGTTCAATAAAGAAATGCCTGCATTAACACATACCAATGTTGAGGACAGCTTTCCTCACATTATCATCCCTGCACTTCTTGCGAACGTTGTTGGCAATGTGTCTGATACAATATCGGTGATAAGCATAAGGAGGCTGCCATCCCAGGCCTTCGGTGGCTACAGCATCTTTTATAGCTCGGTGTCGATCTGATATCAAGCATATTCCTTGCTTGTTCGTGACATTGACCCGCAGTAATGCCAAAAACCAACTCCAATTTTCATAGTTCTCCCTGTCAACAATGGCAAAGGCAAGAGGAACGGGGCATTTGTTACCGTCCTGAGTCGCAGCAATCAGTAGCACGTCCCTGAACTTGCCATATAGATGCGTGCCATCAACTTGTATGAATTGCTTGCAGTAAGGAAATGCGGCAATGCATGGCTTGAATGCCCAGAAAACTCGGTTAAAAACATGTTTCTGTGGATCGACACGATTATCAGCTGTGACAAATTCGTGGGACTCCAACTTGAACAACGCCTGGTCACAGTAGCCTAAAATGTCCAACCATTTGGGGAGCACTTCATACGATTTGTCCCAACCACCGTGCACCTTCACAATTGCCTTTTGTTTCGCCTTCCATGCTTTCCTGTACGAAATCTTGTATCCGTACATGCCTTCCACCCTTTCTTGTATAAGCGAGATTGGAACATCTTGCTTCATTTTAATCATCTCCAGGATAAGGGAACTGATATACTCGGAATCCAGAGACTTGTGGTCCTGTGTCAAACTAGCATTAACACATGTGTGGGGCCCTGAAAATCTAGTTATGGTCCAAGTGTTACAATTCTTCAGTTTCACCGCTCTGAGGTGGAAATTGCATTGCTCCCCAAATTTATCACACTTCAATGATAATCTTCTGGTATCCGACTCCTCCACGTAATAACTGTGGTGCCTTCTGATGTGGTAATGCTTGGTTGCAGCGATTAAAGCCTCCTTGCAATCGAACTCTTGCCTAACCTGCAAGTCCTCCATGTCGTAATCATAGGTTGGCTTCATTATTTTCGAAAATTCATTTGGCTTCCGTATCGCATCCCAATCAATGTCAGAGAAGACAGCAGCCTGGGGGACACCATATGATGTTTGTGCAGCATTACCACCCCTTACACACCGCGTTGGTACACTGTCTGCATGTGTTGCTGCACGTTCTTCGTCATCTGTGTCATGATCGTCACTGCTACTGCAGGACACCTCATCGTCTTCAAAACCAGACTCTAGGTGGGCATCCATTAATATGGGATCGATAGATTCTTCTTGTACGACCGGCAAGGCACGTGATGAACCTACCAAGGTTTGGGGTGCATTTACCGGGGTAACACCTGCAACAGATGAGTCTAGCGCAGGAGTATGACTATCAGAAATGTGGAACTCAAATCCACCTGTGTAAGGACGGCCCTCTCCCACCATCGAACAACCAGTGTTAACATAAACCGCCGGATCCACGGGTGGTGCAGTTCTTGGAACTCTTTCATCAAAACCAAGGTTGGCAGCGCCCAATTCGGATGTGATCACGTCCACGTACAATTCCATGGCTGTCATCGTCGGATGTTGTTCGTAGCTTGCTATCGCGCATGCCAAGTCTTCATCGTCATCCAATTCGTATGCCATGTACTAAGCCTCTGTTTGATGCTGTGGAAACCTGTAAACAATTTTCCCCACAGCTTGATCTTCATGAAGCTTCAGTCGGGCATGAATTCTCTCCTGCAAAACATCCATACTGCTGCAACCTCTTAATTTCAATGCCTTTGGGGGAGGTCCATCGTACATTATCCCCTCTGATCCCTCCACAATTGTACCAGTTGAATATATAAACGCAATTAAACTTTTCTTCATCTTCTTACTTTTCGCTGCACAATACTCGCTGCACCCCCACATGGAGAAGTAGTCTCATATACAAATTTTGTTCTCATAAATGAGTAAACTAGTATTTAATACTATAATTAAAAATGAATGCGATGTATTACTATTTTGCAAGGTATTCTGTTAATTCTACGAAATAACAGGATTATTTTCTTCGACCAATCTAAGGTTATTTCTTTTCTAAAACTAATATAAAATTTGACTATATAATTTTACCTATGGTTTTGTTTATCTCTTTCAGTCATCATTTTTCTTAGTGATTTTGCACAAATTATACTAATTAAATTAGTTAGCCAATCAAATACACTATTTGTCCAATTTTACGACTTTTTTTCTCCGTTCACACCTACTACGAAATAGCAACCAAAAGTATGTACACATTATTATTGCCAATACCTCCATATATATCTTAGTTCTTCCTAAATAAATCAAGGATACCTATATTTTTTTCAGGTACGTTTACTACTATTCCATCTACAATATCTACTATTTAAATGTAAAAAAGTCCAAATTTGTAATAACAGTATCCTACTTTTTCAAGGCTTTTGGTTACATTCACATTTCCCAGGATCTTTTTTAGTACCTCTCTTATGATACATTAAGATCTCATATGATCCAATTCTCTTAATATGGCTTTCACCTAGGTCGTAAGACTTATATTAGGACATCCTTCTTTATCTCGTTTGTTATTATTTTAATAGCACAACCTATCACATTACATATAAAGTCCTACGACATTTTCATAAATCATAACTTCACTTCTTAAATCATAATTTTAGATAATAAATCATAACAAACAATATAAAATAAATAATTCTATATTATTAATATCATAATATTCTAAATAAATTTCTCTACCGATATAAAAAAATATTTTCACTATGACTATATAAAAATTATAGTATAAGCATAAAATTCCTAAAAATACTAACCGGTAAGTATTCGGAGAAGCAAACAGAAAAAAGCCTTTGCATGAAAGAAATATTTGTTAGATAATTTAATAATTTCAATCTCTAAGTAAAAGATATTAGATGTTATTGTATCAATTATAAAATTATGCAACAATCACGCTAAATTAAATTTATTTTGTAGGATAATATATTAAAGGAAAAAAAATAATATATAGAAAATTTTAATGATGTATATTCAATTTAAAATATATTGTTCAAATTTTTATATCAATAAAATATTAATGAATTTTAAAAAATAATTAATTTTTATTCCTAACTCATCTCATTAAAACTAAAATATATAGTTAGTTATTTCAGTCAGCGTTTTCCATAACATGAATTCCTAAAAAAAAATATATTTGATCATTAAAAATAACTTGACGCATAAAAAATATGATATTATATAAAATTAATATTATTCAATATTTTCTATTTCAACTTTTAATACAATGATTGAAGAAATAAAAAGGAAAATCATCTGCAAGGTACATGAAATGAAAAACAAATTATGTACGGACTGTAAACCCTCCGAGAACTTTAAGTTAATGTATTTTAAATTTAAAATATACTATTTAAAAAATATCATTAATAAAAACTTAAAATATTATCATAAATTATAAAATATAATTAATGATTGTAAAAAAAATATTGTTAATAACATGTTAGTTTTCTAACAAAAATAATATGTTAAAGTTTTAATTTTTTCTAAATCCTAGATCATCACTTCACATTATAAGCCATAATAATCAAAATAAATTAAAAATTATAATATAAATCTAAAAAATCTACAAACACTAACCAATAAAAATCACAAACTATCACAGATCACATATATTTATAAAATTTTTTCCTAAATCCTAGATCATCATTTCCCATCATAAATCATAATAATCAACATGAAATATAAATTATAATATACATACAAAAATTATAAAAATACTATCCAGTGAAAAATATAAACTAACACATATCATATAAATTTGTATAAATTTTTTCTAAATCCTACATCACCACTTCACATCATATATCATAATAATTAACATAAAATAAATATTATAATATAAATACAAAAATTATCAAAATTTAAGCAAATAAAATTTATAAATTATGACAAAAATTATCACAGATTACATATATTTATATAAAAATAATAAATTATCACAAATCACATATATTAATATAATTTTTTTCTAAATCGTAGGTCATTATTTCTCATCGTAAATCATAATAACCAACATGAAACATAAATTACAATATACATACAGAAATTATATAAAAATACCAATCAGTAAAAAATATAAATTATCACATATCATATAAATTTGTATAAATCTATTCTAAATCCAAGATCACCATTGCATATTATAAATCATAATATTAACATAAAATAAATATTATAATATAAATACAAAAAATATTTAAACTTAAATAAATAAAATTTATAAATTATAACAGAAATTTATTCCTAACTCTTTAATCATCACTTCAAATCATAAATCATAATAATTAATTTAAAAAAATATATGACATAATAATAAAAATTACAAATATACTAACCAAATGAGAGTTGACTGGGATCAGATTTGCTCCAAAGCAAAAAATGCTTTTGAATGCAATGTACAAAAATAAGAATGGATGATGATTGATGAACGAAAAATCTCGCAAAACTGCAAAATGGCTTCGGTTTTTGAGTGAGAGGGTTTTGAGTGAGAGGAGACGGCTGCGAAAATGTGAGCGAGGGTTTGGGGGAGGAGGGACGCGGAGGGGGTATAAATAGGGGGGGAGGCGCCTGATGAAATGGCGCCTCCCATTTGAATTTCAAATTCGAATTTTGAAAAGGCCCAGGGGCGCCTTTTGGGATGGCGCCCTGCATGTGGAGGGCGCTAGTCAAAATGGCGCCTCCGCATGGAGGGCGCCACCTGAAATGGCGCCTCCAAGGCAGAGGGCGCCACCTTGAATGGCGCCTCCAAACTCCAGGGGTACCAATTTGAATGGCGCCCTGCGTATTCTGGTAATATGTTTCCAACCTGCCGTAAAACGGTAAATTATTTTAAAAATTTGCGTAATTTGGTATTTTAGCCTCAAGGCAAATGTATCTATAGGAATTTAAGCGCATCGAGGTGTCTAAAGTAACCTTGAAATCAAACTTCTAATGATAGGAATTTCAAACCCGATAAGAATTTAATTACACACAGTCATTATCCGAATGAATTCCAAAGAGAATAAAAACCATGCATAGGATTTTGTTTCAAATTCTTTAGTATCATTTGTGATAATTAATTATTTGATTTTGCATTGCAAAAAAAAAAATGCTAACTAATAACGAAAAATTTTGCCAATAATGAGTAAAATTCCATGTTTAAAAAATAGTGAAAGATAAGAAGATAAAAGTAAAAAATGTGCTGGTAATTCATTTAGGGATGAATTTATGTTATTTATTGCTAATTAGTGAGCCAACGATGAATGAAATAACAACAAATAGAATTAGTGATATATTTGTTTGTTGTTAATTTTATATTTACTAATGGAATTTCTATATTTGAATTATGATTTGGCAAAGGATATTTCTATTGCTAAGTTAAGCCCAATGCTACATTCATCGTTAAACTTTGATTGAGTGAGCCAATGATGAATAATATGAATCACAAATAGAATTAGCAATATATTTGTCCATTGTTATCTTTATATTCATTAATGGAATTTTCATATTTGAATTATGATTCGGCAATGAATATTTTTATTACTAATTTGAGCCCAATGCTATATCCATCATTAAACTTTGATTTAGCACTGAAATTTTCCATTACTAAATTCAATTTGTTTGTAGTTCCATCATTAAATTAAGTAATTCTAGCAAAATTAGTGGTGACATAATTAAAATTCCATCACTAATATGTAATATATTTGTTGATATGTTATTTGTTTTTATAGCAATACAAAAAGTGAACATCTTATAGCAATCAAATTTCAAAAATTCAAACCTTATCAACAATTAAATATTTAAATCAAATTTCATAAAATAAAATTTAATATGAATATTATATTTATATAATGTAAAAAAATTAACATATAAAAAATCATATCTAATATCTATACCTATATATATAAAAAAATTAGGCAACTAGCTTTTGGCATTTTATTGTTGGATATCCTCGTGACACTTACCACTATAGTTAATTATTGGTAACTATTAGCAACTATCGTTAAGAAGCGACAATGGTGGCTATCTCCAGCTTCTCGAACAATATATTAATGTTGCACTCATGCTATTTAATCATCGATTGCTGAGATGCAAGTCATTACTCTTAGGTTGTTATCCTTTCTTAGCCACAATTTATGTTAAATTACTATTTCAAAATAGATAAAGACAACCTTATTTCTTTTTCTATATTTTGCAATTCAATAAAATGAATCTAGAAGCACTAATAGTGAAAAAAAGCATGTATTTTTATGAGAGTTTATTTATTATGGCCTTAAGAATATCTATATGGAAATTTGATCTCTTCCATATTAAACTTGAGATATTAATACTATTAAAATATTAAAATGATTAAAATTTAGAAACCATGGAATTGTTTTAAGGATATTATAAGAACAATTTTGATCACTATTTATTTCCTCCATTATGTAAGAAAAAATTTTAAAATATTGACTATGTCTTCGTGTAATCCTTTGTCTATGATTTTTAAATATCTTCTTGACTTTTGGAAAAAGTTGGTGTAAGTGAGAGTTGACTTCAAGAATTATCATTTGTATCACCTTTATTATATTTCTAATGGGATCATGGGTAATCGTAGTAGCCAAATATAGTAGTGCGAATTTAATACAAATATTAAACAATATAAATCAATATAAATTAAAATACAAATATTTAGTTGAATATTAACTAATAATTATTAGTTACCTTCCAGATGCAACCTAAATCCTACCATCAACTAGATTTGCACCTTAGGGATGTACTAATAGGTGTCTTAGACGAATGGTCGAGTATGGTGAGTTGAAAATTATTTTATAAGAAAGAATATTCAAGGTAATTGATAAATTCGATTGAGTTTGCAATTTTATGTGTGAAGAATAAAATAAAGCTAACAAAATTCAGATTGTATGAATATAAATTTGGTAAATTTTTGGTAAGGAAAATATATTGAAATTATGAAATATAAAATTTTGAACTAATATAAGTAAGTATATGAGTATGGAAGATATTTATGAGTATTTTTTGAAAATGCCATTGGGGGTCTAACTTACTATTTCAACCTTAAATCACTATTCTTTCTCCTTTTTTTCTTCACCTTTCCATTTCTTTCAACTTTTCTACACAATCTCTTTTACCACTCCATTAATTAAGAAATGAGAGTTTCGATTCTTCTTGATTTCTTTATCTAATTAAGGTAAGAATATTGCTTTCATCAAGAATCCTTCCTATTTCTTCTTAGTTAATGAAAAAATTTGAGATTATTTAATTTTGTAAAGAATTCCAAAACTTAACTTTAGAATCTATGAATTTTGATGCAATTAGGGTTGAAATATCTTTAAACTAATTTCTTAACATCTCTTTCCATATAAGGTGAATGGATAATCTACTTAGATTTATAGGTTTATGATTATGTGATAATATTAATGAAATATTAGTTATTTTATGATTTTTCTTAAAATATATTTGATTTGATGTGGTGGGTGTAATAAATAATGAAGAAGGATGATATAAGATGTTAAATAAGTATATTAGTGATTGTATTAATGTTTGATATATAATAAATGTATTTGAAAGGCATTTATGGTTAGGTGAATAATGAAATTTTCGTAGAAAATTGTGATTTTTCATGTGTGAATTAAGTGCACAATCAATTCTCATTATCCAAAGGCAAATTTGGGCATAACAATCAAGTGTGCAATCAATTTTCCTTGTGCAAACATAAGTTTAGGGTAGGTGAATTGATTGTACAATCGATTCAACATTCCTAAAATTTTATGCCAAATTTAAAAGGGGCATAATTCTTTTGTCTTACACTTATTTTAAGTGAATTATCTATCTTTGAAAAAGTAATTAAGTCTATTTCTAAATAGAGTTAGTCTTAAATCAATATCTTATGTATATTTTTAGATATTATTGTGATAGTGGATAAAAGCAAAAAATTTAGAATTTTTAAAAATAGATTTTTTATACCTATCTTTTAAAGGATATAACACTTTTAAATCTTAACTAATTTAGGCAAATAACCATTTTATAAAAAGGTAATTAAGTCTGCTTCCATATAAACTAATTGTCATAATAATATATTCATAATTTTTGAATTACTTATAAAATATCATTCAAAGGTCACCACTATAGTGACCATATAGTATATCATAGCTAACATACATTATATATTTATGATTTATAAAAGTTTAATATGGGGTGTTTGATATTTAAACATTAATAATGAAGTAATCTATAATATTTATATGATAAGTATAAAATAGGGTGATCACAAAATGAGTGATACTAATGTTTATAAATTATTCTTATAATTTATAAAGTAAGAAGAAAAAAAAAGAAAAGATAAAAGCGTACTTAGGGATCCTTAGAACAAATGGGCATTCCCAAGTTAGTGTAGATCTATTTTAAAAACTCTTCCACTTAATTTTCATACACTCTATTTATTTTACATACTAAGATAGAATGTTATGCAACCGTGAGATTAAATATGTGTAACTATTTACCTTAATAAGAATAAGTATGGGAAACTTGTTATCTTAATTACTTCTTATTATGCTAAGTATTGTGACATATAATGGTGCTTCCAAAGCACCATTTGTTTCTTATTAATTATTGTTGATTAACCTTTTGTAAATGATACAATAAAGGCATCATAGGGATTGTTGCTTAGTTATGATGATTGTATGCTTTAATTAAGGTTGTGATTGTGATTGGACTTGACTTGTGATCATACATGAGAAGCATGGAACTATTGTTTGATAGTTAAGTGTGCTTGTATTAAAACATGAATGGGTTTGAGGTTATGATATTATGGATGTGAATGATTATAGTGATGAATTGATTATCTCTTATTGTGATTAAATTGAGATCATGATATTATAGGATGTGAAATTTATGTGATATTTATATATATGATAATGGATTCAATTCATGCTGTTATTATACAATTAGTACTAATGTGATAAAAATGGCTTGGAGCCGGATATGAGAAATATGATGAAGTGACTTTATTGAAGTAAAATTAAAAATATTATCAATTGAATGCATAATTTTATAAAATAATGTGAATAGAATGTTTTTATGGCTTAAAATTTTAATAGCTCAATTGTCTTATGTTGGATTTAGAAAAAGGAATCCTATTTTACTATTATATTTTAATTACCTAACATAAAACTAATAAAATAAGGATTTGACACTCTAGAATATTATACTAGTATCCTGAGTAAATTCATATGATAAAATCCTAATATTTTTTATCTTTAAAATTTAATTCAAGCAAATCCTTAAAATGTGATGCTTGATTTCCTTAAAATAGAGATGAAATTATCAAGAATTGAGTGCTTATTTTATAATATAATATGATTTAGTCCTTCTTAAAGCATAAAGCTCTAATATTTCTATTATTTTATATTTGACTTAGAAAGTTCTCATTTATGAAAATTTCTAAATTTCTTTATGATAATTTTAAGAATATAAGAAGGTGATAATATAAGATTATAGAGAGGTATGAATAGAATCTATTAAGAGCATCATATTTTAATATTTTATTCGTATAAACTCAATTCCAAAAATCAGTATGTATGGGCATATTTTAATTTTAAAAGCTAATATTAGAAAAAATGTAAGAAATTGATGATCTGGAGTATTATCATGTTATGATTTGAAATTAGAATTAGAATGTTTAGAACTAAGATAAGTAATACTCTAATATTTATAATTTATCATTATAAATGGTGAAATAGAAAGAGAAAGAGATATAATCATGGATGTCCTAAAGCGTCTAAGAACATTTAGTTTTCGTTAAGTGAGCATATATATTATCTCTAAATAAATCTTCTAATACTATTTTGTTTAAATAGTATGTTTATAATCCTACTTATAAATGATATGAATCATATTCATATCCACCGTAAATCATTAAAAATATAATTATGTATTATAGATTATTATTAAATTATTCTTGTGGCTATGAATGAGTGATATGGAAATATTGTCTGTGATAAGGTAATGAATATTTGTTTAATTAAATGTTGATTGACCATGTTTAAAAGGTATGGTGGTATTATCATCAATCATTGCTAGATTGTGATTGGATTGCAATAAGAAATGATGTAGTTTTGTATGATTAAAATTACATTGTTATGTATATAATGAAAATGTGTTGGATAATGTAGTATGAATCATTTTACGATATGGATAAATGTTTGTGGTCATGTAAAAGGGCACAGTAGTGCTAACATATATTATTATGCACATTAAAATTGAATTATGATTGCATTGTGTAGAGCTTGAACTTTAGTAGTTAAATTATACTGTAAATTATACTATGAGTGACATTTGAGATGAGAAATATAATAAGGATGATGTCGTAAATACCGAATAAAATTTTTTTAGTAATATATTTGTGAACGGTATAAGCTAAACCTTGGAAGCATAAGGATAAAAAGTTATAAAGTTGACCTACGAGTTAAAAGGTGGATATATATATATAGTTTACTATAAATTATTATGCAATGTGTTATAAAATTATAATATATCCATCCCTAAATATTTCCATTTAATGTTATGGTAATTATGTAATGGCCATGATTGAGTTCTTAAGATTAATTTGATGCAAAAAATGTAGAATATGGATAACTATATGTGAAACAATGTAATCGGAAAGGAGCCTTACTTTACTTGTAATATTGAATTAATTTTACTTTAATATTATAATTGAATTGAGTGATGGTGAAATTATGAAGAAATTTTTTTTTGGATTTTATTATTTATGTTTGTGTGATTATTAATAGAGGTACAAGTTGAAAGTATGACTATTAAATTATTAGATAAGATAAAGTTATCATGTATGAGTATTAGAAACCACTCGATGGTTATTTTTTGTTACTACTTAGATTAATTGTAATCATTTATAGATAATATTTCTTTTATTAGATATACATTCATTGAGATTGTAAATCTCATTTTTTTTAACATTTTTAGGATTTAACTCAAGAATATCTAGTTGCATAGCTTGAAAGCAATCCAAAGCAATCCAAAACGAACTCAACTATTGGGATTAAGTTTAGATTCTATGTGAATCAAATTCAAGGATTAAATAAAGAAACAAGATTGATTATGTGTTTAATATGTTGAATTGTTTATTTTTATATACGTTTCTAAGTTATTATTGAGTTGTATGTCAAATAGGTTACATGATTTTGAGGTATGTGACCTTTGGATAGTGTTTAAAATATAGAGGAGACTTTGTCCATTTTTTCATAAAATTTATAATGAAATTTGAGTCATCATAGAAATAGAAAGATTTTCATTGAATAGAATTAATGTGAATAATGCTGAGACTAGTGAAAATCAAATAATGTGGTCCATGCGAATCACGATTAAGTTTAAGTCGTGACATTTGCAATTTGCTAAGGGGTCTTAATGAGCAGGCTAAGAAAAGCCCTGAAGAATAGGCTAATTATTACAATACAAATGAAATTAATTAAATTTAAGATATAAATGAAATATTTGATGAAATAACTAATTATTATAATACAAATTTAGTTAATTCTAATACTAAAACTAAAACTAATTTTACTATTTTAACTTTTTAAAAAATTAATTTCAATTTCCTAGCTTAGTAAATAACAACTTACCTAAAATCTAATTCTAATACTAGTGTTAAAACTAAAGCTAATTTTAATTTTCCAAGTTCCCTAAGAATTAACTTCAATTTCTTAACTTAATAAATGCAAAATTACCTATTAACTAATTCTACTAACTTAATAAATGCAAAATTACCTATTAACTAATTCTACTACTAACACTAAAATTAAAAGTAAATTTAATTTTCCAACTTCCCTAAGAATTAATTTTAATTTTCTAATTTAACAAACACTAACTTACTCAAGAATCAATTCTAATACAATCACTAACTTAATTAAGAGTTAATTTCAATTTACATATTGATTTCTTTTTATTTTTTTAATGGGTTCTAATAAAATTCCACCACATATTGCAAATGGTATCTAGTAAACCATAATTATATATAGTTATGTGCCACTAAAATTAATTAATTAATGATAGTTTGTAGAATAAAAGAAATAATAAAGTGAAAAGAAGTTCCACATTATTTAAAATGGACTTCACATGTGAATATGTATTATCTTGATTTTTTTATTTATCAAAGTTCTTTGATTTAGAAAAATTATAAGCATATTTTTATTTTATGAGTTATTCTTTATTAAAATTTACAATTTGATATTTCAATTTTTTAGAACATTCCATAAGACTTGAGTTGCTCAAGTTAAAAACACATATCAAACATATAATAGATTTAAAACTAATTTACATATATATTCCAACAAGTCAGAATAGTTTGTAACAATGCATAGTAAAAAAAACACAAATCGAGCTCAAATTTGTGTTATAAGACTGGGATGAAATTATACGAAATGTATTCTATTATAATATTACATTAAATTGCCTTATATTCCATTATAATATTGAATTACATTAATTTATATTCTATTATAGTACTATATTATATTAAGAATATATTCTATTATAATATTATTTTATATTAAATGTTAACATATAATCTATTACTGTAATAGATTATTTTAGCTTACATTGAGTATTGTTGAGTATTGTAATAGATTTTATAAGTATGCACCCTTGATTACCATGATGGAATATATAGTTTTATATTTAGATACTGTAATAAGGTATATAGATATATGTATGAGTATTACGAAAGATTATATATTTATTACGATACCATAATAGATTATATAAGCATTTATTTAAGTGTTATAATCAAATATTAATGAATTTTATTCTCCGAATTGTAATATTTGAATAAGGATTACAAAATTTATTTTTGGAATACCATATATATTTGAATAAAGTAATTGAATACCCTTAGTTATTTTATTCTAAGTTATATTAAAATTAGATTATTAATGCTTAGTTACTTTTATAATTTATGTAATGTTGTAATTGGATTATAATGAGTTTATTTCAATTGAAAATGATGAAAACTCTCTATTATGATATTTTGTTTATGTTGTTGATAATAATGAAATCCTAATGGGAACATGTGAATTGTTTTATATCTATAATCATTGTTGGCTTTAAGTATGATTGATATTATGATTATCCTAATGAGGATAAGTTATTGATTGGAAATGTGAACTAGAGAGATTGCTACAAAAATACTATGAAATTGAAAGTTTGTGAATGGTTAAGGTGCTTAGAGGGATAAGATTGGGTTTCTAAATAGTTAAGATTGAAGCGAGGCATAAGGAGATTTATCTATTTATTTATATCATTGTATAGGTACCATAGGCATCAACAATCAAGTTTTAAGAATTCTCGCTTATGAATAATGGCAAAACACAACTTTCCACCTAAGGACTCCTTCTTGTAAGGGTTAGAGCAGTTTTGGTTGGCACTAGAGATTGTATGTCACCTCGTATGTATCTTATGCCAAGCACTCATGTTATATATTATATGTCATATCTTACCCAAACACTCATGGGGAGTAAACAAGGAGAATGGTTAGTAGGTTAACTAAGTAGATAGGATAAGAGTAATTTCTAACAATAAGTAGGCTAATTATTTGTACATTTTCTATAAATAACAAAAATGATTGTGATTGATGATAAAAGTAAAATAAAGTGGATTAAATGGTTGTATTATCCATTTTCTTATTATATATTAGTTATTATTAAAAGTGGATGATAGTATTGTGTGATGTATAAGCTAGGAATGGGGCTATGTTTATTTGCATAAATAATATAAAATGGTGGGATAAAGTTGTTTATATTTGTTAAATAGGTTATTTACTTACTAAGTTTATGACTCATTATTATTTTATCTAAAATGTTTTATAGATTTGTATGTTGCAACTCTTCGGTGACCATTAGCAACTTAAGAGTAGAATTCTCTTGAAGTTTTGAAAGCAATTATAATCTTCTTTTAAAAGAAGCTAGAAAATGATATGGCCATTGATAATAGTTTGGTATATGCTACAATATAATCTTTGTAAACATTCAATTTTTTTTATAAAAAGGGAATTAGTTAACAAAATTGCTTAGTTCGATTATAATTGTGTTATAATGCCAAGTAGAATTAGATAGGTTTGTGGATACCAAGAAATGGATTTTACACTAATTTTGGCAAGGTGGATCATAACATTTACTTGCATTTTCACCCATACCCAATGAGTACCTACATTTTTTCACCAATAATAGATAAGAACATGGCAATTTCACCCATATTCAACGAGTACCTCCCTTTTTTAACCATTCGAGTATGGGTATAGGATTTACAAAATGGATATGGGTATAAGCAAAGGGAATTATTTTTTTGTTTTATTAGGTATGGGCAGGGGCAAATGAATTATAGGACCTAGCCCTCCCCATATCCATATTATACAATAGATATTGATGTATATTTATATATAAATTTAATTCTATAATAAAAAAAATTAAAATTATATATCTAATATTTGAGTTAAATATAAAAAAATTAAGATAAACTTCATCAAAAAATTTATGCCATTTTTTATTGTATTAGTATTATTAATATTTTTGGATAATTATTATTTTATTATCTTATTCAAATTTTAATTTTTATTAAAATTTATAATAAAAATAGATAAATATGTATAATTTAAATAAAATGAGGAAACAAGGGTGGATATAGATATTTGAAAATTTGAAGGGGATGATAATAGGTATTGAAAAGTCCTACCCATATAGGTGTAGGAATGGAAAAGGAGAGACTATTTTTGGATAAGGATGGGTGTAGGGATCTTATTCCCCTATTCATACCCATACCCCCTCTATTATCATTTTTATATGTGTCAAATCTATCTTGTTCATTATCATTCCTATTTATGTAAAATTGATTTACATCAAGAGTGGATGGATTTAAATCTTAATACTACTAATTAAGTAGTTTTCTATTTAAAGGGGATAACCTTTTATTTTATTTACATAATTCCACAGAAGGCACCACAATTATAAGATCTTCAGTAAACGCATAAGAGTAGAATACAACAGTTTTTCTTCTGAGGAAGAGGAATGTTGAAAATTGGAAGTTTGTAGCTTGAAATTGAATTAAAAAGGAAAATTGTGTGAGCTAGTTTTCCAAGCAAGGCACATTTAATTGATATACTCAAGTATAGCGCATCATCGACATGTGTGAGAAGTTAGGGCTTGACTTCCATTAATCAAGCACGCGCAGTGTTTGACGAATTCCTCTTAACTAAGCGGGAAAAAGACATATTATTGAGACTGATTTTTCACATGAAACATGTTCAAACAAGATAAAGCGCCATCAAAACCGGCTAAAATTCTTAGTTTGGTGAAGATATATATGAAACACGACACAGAATTCAAAGAGAAGGTAGAAATTGTAATATGGTCAAGTAGGATAAGCTCCCTTCATGACTTTCTGCTCATGATTATCGCTTTTGAGTCACTAATGCATACTGGCAAATAAACGCATTAATCTGAATCATAGCACTTTTTCATTCATCTTTCATTCATAAACGCATTAACCTGAATCATAGTACTTTTTCAATTTGCATCTGTATGCATTATGTACGCAGGTGTTTCACTGTATCAATCTCTCAGGAATAGTCCGCGAAGAAGAAAGCAGACCAAAGTGGGAAACCCTAGCTAGACTCGGAAAAGCAGATGGTATTGTGCCAATAACAAGTCAATAGATGCTATGTATTGAGCTAAGACTCTCCTCAGAAACTATGATTGCTTTTCTTTTTCTCGTGGAAGAAGAAAACCATTAATCATGATTCATTATTCGCAATAAATCATGAAAGTTGACCAAAATTCTCATCTCCATACATCTAATTATTACTGCACCAAACAGCTTTAGCAAAATAATTAAGAGGTCGAAAAACATATATTAATTGCACTAACAGTTTCCAGACAAATCAAAATATTTATCAATCACAACAACACTTCCACATTCGAGCAAAGGAGAGAGATCACCACAATATATCTAGCCAAGGCAATCACAAGCAACAAAATATGCATCATTTCTCCCTTCTTCTGCAAATCAAACTGAACACTATAGATCGGTACTGATTTTAAGCAAAGCAAAACAAGAAGCTGCTTAATACATAATGGAATAAATATACTTAACACAGAGAGAGCCAAAACTGAGAGTAAATCGGACCAAGACGCTTGATTCCCCAACAGTCAATGAGTTATCGGATCTTTGCATAACGAAACACCCTTTTCACCCATTTCTGATTCAGGCTGTTTGGAAATTAGGGTTTTCTCCCTAGCAAACCCTCCTTTTCTATCTCCTTTATCTTCTTTTTCTTCTTCTTCTTCTTGCCCGTTGTTCTAATCTGTGCAGAGTAATTCTTGTGATGATGAAGATCAACTTGGAGTTGGTGGGCGATGATGATAAAGGAATAAGAAGCGAGGGGGTAATGATGATGGTTATGGAGCGTCAGATGGAAGGGTGAGGAGAAGGATGAGGGCATGATGATTGCTGTTGGGTGCTGGCGTTGAAAGGATGAAGAAAAATCCAAGGTATTTCGTGCCATGATGATGATTATCATTCTGATAAAAGAGAGAGAGAGAGAGAGAGAGAGAGAGATGGAGAAAGAGAGACTCACTGATAGCTAAGCTAGCTAGCACTCTCTCTCTTATTGGAAAGAAGAATTATCACGAAAACCCGCGGTGCAAACTTTTTCATGCTCTCCAGCTCTTGTTCTCTAGGAAAAAGGAACGAAAACATGACCCCATCTCATTTTCTACGCTGGAATAATTATCTTCTGCCACTGTTGCATGTGGGATCACTTTGTTGACACTAACAAGAAGGGAAATGTTTGCAAGTGTACCATTCACGCCCTCCAATACCTAATGGGGTCCATGAAACTATAAATTTCATAATCAATGAAAACAAAGTGAGTAAAAAGTGAAGGAGAGTATTAATATTATTATCTTGCAAGAATTTGCTGATAAATGTCAAAAAAGGATTATAAATGGATAAAAATGAAAGGAATCCTAAAAATTATATCTATAATTTTGAGGTGTTGTCATGTTATTTTAATGATGATACATATATATAATATATTTTGCTCAAGTCCTTCTAAAATTTGTTATGTAACAAGCTTTACTGTGTTGAAAAAGAAGGTACAGGAGGATAATTGGGCGTAAGACTTAAAAAAAAAAAGTCATATATACATGGTTGTAGCTGAATTCTATATCCCTTTTTAATCGGGATTAAACATAGTTTTTTATTCAAAACAGGAAAAGGCTGTTTGTGACTGTATATGAATGGTGGAGGATAAATGGTTAAGCTTTATGTGGTTTAGTTAAAGATGGAATTTGGCAGTGCAGAGATACATAATCATAACAAGAATAAAGAATGACAATGTCATGAGTCATCAAAAGAACTCATAATGAGAATCGCAGAGAATAAAATATATGTTAAAGAGACCTAGTGAACGCAATGACTGTGCCTTCTGCAAAAGCACTTTAACAAATAGAAATGGAGACAAAAATGTTAGTTGATGTTCATGTAAATGGTAATATTGTGAAGCTCGAAAGCCAGAATTCATTGTTTACAAATACAGAGAAAAAGATTCCCAGATAAGCATATTTTGAATATAGGTCAGTAGTACTATCCCTGGTCTGGTCTGCTAGCCGATACTTCTTGATTCTCACACTTCTGATGTATATGTGGGTAAAACCTCTTTTACATCCATCTTTTTTGTTTTATATTGTCCTTTCTCTCTTGCTTTTCAATGCACGCCCCCACCCACCTTCTTCAACATCTCAGAAACTCCTCTTCTCATTCTCTCGAAAGTATCCGATATTTATATATTCAGTATTTTCAATCAAGTAAGAAAATTTAAGCCATTATCTTATTATGTCTGTCTAATTCAAGCATTCCATGATTTTCATACTTAATTGATTAATGAGTAAGTGTGAACTGAATCAATTGTAAACGGCCTGTGAATTGTCTTATACCATAAGTCCAAAGAGGCTCTAATAATTGCATCAATTGTACTTTTTATAGTACCTTTTAAAATATGAGATAACAAAAGTTCTCAAATTATTAATCATAATCATCTATTTTTTAATAAATATAATTTAATAATTTTTAATATTTTCTCGGATTTCAAAAATTCAAGGATGCAGTAGATTTTACCTCTATCTTTTTGGTTTGTAGCTTGTTACGTTGTTGGTTGCTGTTTTTAAACATAGAGGACAAAAACAGCCCTGGCTAGAGAATAACCTTTGCAATCCTGCAATCCTTTGCTTATGACTTTTAATGTTTGACCCTGATAAAGGGTGGCATGAGCCAGCCTTTTCTTCCACTTTCTCCTCATCTGAGTGGCGGAAAATATGGCGAACCAAAATAGTTTGATGGTAAAGTGGGACTCTAGAATAAAAGTGCAATTCTTTTTCGGAGCTTCGAATCTTTTTGGTGCAAAACAAATTCTAAAACCAAAGATTAAAAAAGTGGATAGCGTGCGATGTTCCCTGAAGCAGTCTTAATGATGCAAACCAGGCCTACCTTTTCTAAGTGTCTAGCTGTAGATTTCACCGTTTGTTTTGACTATTTCTTAAAGGGGCCACATCTATGCTGCTTAATTTACTAGAGTAAACAATCCATATTCGTCAAGTTGGTAGATGTAACGCAGAGCGGTTACGTGGGATGATGATGAGATTGTTGTGATAATTTACACAAGTAAAATGCCAATTTTAAAATCCTGCTATTTATCAATAAAATATAAATTTAAATTCCAAAAAAAAATTTGTTGAAAAGAAAAAAAATTGCTAATATTTTAATTTTTGAAATGATTACTTCACTTAATCACCATTTTTGTATCAAAGTGTTAATTTTAAAATCAGTTACTAGCATTGAGCTATGACCATGCATGCTTATCTTCAATGTAATTCAAACACATAAGAACGATATATGACTAAGTGACCTGTATTTCTAGTAATAAAAGTTGACTCTCTTCTTTTGTTCATACTAAGAGTTGACTCATATAGGAGCCCTTTTTCCAGTTAAAAAGGGTAGGGGATATGGGGAGAACTGGTATTAGAGCAAACTAACAAAGTAGCTTGTGAGCCATTTGTAATTCAAGCTAAAATTTGATTTCAAAAGTTGGATTCATGAATTAAATAAATTATATCTGAAAGAAAAAGATTGACTCACTTGCTAAATGAATTAAACTCAGTTTATAAATAGTTTAATGTTTAATTTATGAACTAACTTGATAAGTTAATTAAATTTTAAATATATCCTAATAAAATTTATGAAATAAATAATGATATTAAATATTATATCATATAGTGTTGGAAAAAATATTTTCACTCCAAATAAATAAGTCTCAAGTAATTAAATCAATTTAAATAGTATAATAAATATATGAACAATTTAATGAAAAATCTCAAACTCTAGGAGAAAAATTATAAATGAGAAGAGATTCATTATATTATCAAAAATTAAAGGCGCTCTATCACAACATTGAAACCTTTTAACCACTATCTTTACATCCTTCCTAAACTCTTATAAGGATTTCCACATAATTCTCATGGAGACTCACATTATATCACAAGCTTTTGATCAATATAAATATTTATAATCCTAAAAAATTTGTCTGATAAAGAACTTCAACCCTATTCTAATATAAAAACTTCACTTAAATACAAAGAAAATCCACAATAAAAAATAATTAGTAATTGATAATAATTTGAATTTAAATCAAACCTAACATATAATATGTATTGTATTAAAATGAATTTAAAATAGCACTTTTTTATATAATTTTAGATTAAATGAATCAAATAAACTGAGTTAATGAGTAAATAAAACAAGAATTGGCTTAATTTGTTTTGATTCAAAATTTCTTCCTCAAGATTTTGGCTCATTTAAATAGACTAAATCAATTATCAAATTGAGGCGGAAGGCTCACAAACTTAATTTAAGTTGAATTCTGACGACAAATTTTAATTTATTTAAATAAAAAAGGTATTTCTCATCAAGTTAAATCTAACAGATTCACAGCTCGTATCTACCCCTAGGGGGGGTGGGTAAATCAAACTTGCCCTATTATACCACACTATAGGAGGCACCGGAATATGCTACTAAGCCACAGACTATGGTGGCATATTTTGTCTTAGATAACGAGGTAAGGGCAAGAGATAGCCAATTTATTTCCAAAGAGGAAGTTAGAAGAGAAGAGAAAATTAATTTATTAAGATTAAAATCTAAATACGAATTTTCTTTAAAAAAATTGAAATTGTGCTAATTCTGAGCACCAACATTATAAGGGCTTTTGGCCCAATTGTGCCCCGTTGCGTTTATTTAATTTCTGGAATCAGACCCAAAACAAGGCCGTCGGACTCGGGCCTTACTTTTGTTGCAATTGAGCCCAAGTGATGGCACATTAGACTGGGGCTACACCAAGTTTTTAAGATATGGTCCGCGGTGTCATGTGTTGAAATCTCTCTTGAATGAGGTTAGTGTTTCGTGAGGTATGTCAGTTTCTATGTGTCCAAGTTAATCAGATTCTATCACATGATTCCACAGATAAGAGCGTATTCAAAACACGAGTTATAATAGTTTAGGGAATCGTGCCATTGCAAAATTGACTATTACCTAACATCTTATCCCCTCGTCATTATTTAAATATATAGAATAAAATCACGCTATTATCCAATAATAGTGTCATCTATGAGGATTAGTTTATTATAGATTCTGCCGTGCCTGCGATCTATCAACATAATATAAACATTAAAATTTTATTTTAGTCTTTGATTGAATTTATATTAATTTTATCAAAATTTGCATCAATTTGATTTTTATAAAATTAATTTTATCTTAAATTTTGATCCCTTTATACATAAAATAGAATTATTGAATTATTGTATAGAAAAACTAAAATTTGATGTGAAATTAATTTTATAAAAATTAAATTAGTACAAATTTCTAGTAAGAAACAAAATTAATACAAATTAAAATAGGATTTTAATTTAATATAATATAAAATTAGGTAAAATCTATCCCTTTTTGCACTTTTTGGACCTGCATTAGATTAACGTTAATTTTTTATGTCATTTATATTAATTGTCTACACAAATGTGTATATATCAATGAAGCTAGCCGTCTGATGCATAGTGGAATTGGAGCCGATGTTTTTTACTTTTCATTTATTTAACAAGTCCTAAAAATTAAAATGTAATGGGACTCTAAAGTTGAAGGAAAAGACTTCAGTATACCACCTAAAAAGTGATGTATGTTATAAAAAATAGTAAACACTTAAAAAATAATAAAAGAAAAAGATGAAAAAGATGAAGGAAAATTATAAAGACGAAAAGAATATTTGATTCAATTATATTAAGAATAATTTATACAACCCATATTTATATGAAAAATTGATCTAAAGTTATAATTTCATAATTATGATTCATAAATAGAATTGAGACCTAATAATTGACCATAATAAGAATATAATGTTTGATCTAATAATTGATCATAATTAAGAGTATAATATTTGATTTATGGACATCCACATTTAATAAACTTAATAATTATTCATAACACTTCCCCTTAGATGTCTATATAATACACAATAGGATATTGTCTCATTAAAAATTTGCTAAGAAAAATCTAATGGGATAAAAATCATAGCCAAGGAAAAAAAGTACAGTGCGTATTAATTTTTCCCTCATGATGACATTAATCAAGATCTTTAAGTTAAAGAATTTCAATATTTTAGACTAGCTTTTCAAATGTAGCAATAAGAAGTGCCTTAATAAACAAATCTGCTAGATTATCACTTGAATGAACCTGTTGAATATTTATATTACCATTCTTTTGAAGATCATAAATGAAAAAGAATTTTGGTGTAATATATTTTGTTTAATCTCCTTTAATGTACTCTTCTTTCAATTGAGTGATACATACAACATTATTTTCATATAAGATAGTAAAGATTGGTTTTCCAAAAGATAAACAACAAGTCTCTTTTATGTGTTGAATTATATATCTCAACTAAACACATTCCTTACTTACCTTATGTATTGCTAAAATTTCTACATGATTAGACGATATGACTGTTATAATTTACTTCATAGATTGCCATGAAATGGTTGTGCCTCCATATGTAGGCAAATAGCTTATTTGTGATTAACCATTATGAAGGTTAGATAGATATCCTATATCTGCATAACCGATTAGGTCTGACTTGAGTACATTCTTATAAAATAAACCTATATCCATCGTACTTCTAAGATAAACGAAGTACATGCTTAACTTTACTCCAATGCCGTTATGTAAGTGAAGGAACTATATCTTGCTAATAAATTAACCGGTAAATGATATATCAAGCCATGTATGACTAACAAAATACATTAGTGCTCTAATTGTACTAAGATATGGTACTTCAAAATCAAGTAGCTTTATCATCTTTTTTCTTGAGGTCTAAAAGGGATTTTTGTTCATATCTAGTAACCTAAGAACCATTGTGGTGCACAATGGATATGATTTATTTATATAAAATTATTTTAGCACCTTTACTATATAAGCTTTTTGATATACAAAAATTTCATTCTCTAAATATTCAATTTCTAATCCAAGGTAAAGTTTTGTTCTGCCTAGATCCTTTATTTCAAATTCTTTCTTTAAATAATTTATAACTTTCGAAAGCTTTTTAGGAGTTCCAATAATATTTAAGTTATCGACATAAATAGCAATTATGACAAACTTATTCCCAAATCTTTTTATAAAAATACATAGATAAATAGGGTCATTTTTGTATCCTTCTTTTATTAAATATTCACTAAAGCAATTATACCACATGCATCCAGATTGTTTCAATCCACAAAGACATTTGTTTAATTTGATTGAGTAATATTCTTAAGAATTTGAATTGTATGCTCCAGGTAAATTAAAATTTTAGGAAGTCTCATATAAATATTATTATCAAATAAGCCATACAAATAGGCTATAATAACATCCATTAGATGCAAATTGAGTCCTTCATGTACTACTAGACTAATTAAATATCAAAAAATAGTTACATCCACCACAAGTGAGTATGTCTCTTTATAATCAATTCAAGTCTTTGCAAAAATCCTTGAGCAACAAGTTATGCTTTATATCTTATAATTTCATCATTCTTATTTCATTTTTGCATAAAAACCTATTGTATCCAACTGGATTTACACCTTCTAGTGTACGAATTATAGGTTCAAAAATCTTTTTCTTTGCAAAAGAGTTTAATTTTGACTTGATTGTATCTTTCCATTTTGACCAGTCATCTCTTTGTTAACATTGACTTCATTTTGGTTTCATCATATTCAATTCATGATATAATTTATTGAAATCTCTTTATTTTTACTAATTTTAAGTACTTGAATTTTTTTGGAACTAAAATAGTGATTTTGTTTGGAATTGATAGGATTGCCACACATTATGCATGTATTAGATTCATTTGCAATAATAGATTATTCGATAGAGATATTAACTTTAATTAGAGTATTAGTAGCTGGTATATATGATTTGGTTACTCTCTTTTAGTTAGTGAATATGTCTAGTAATTGGCTAAACCTTGTAAATGAATAATCTTTTAAACTTTTAGTTCACATTATTTTGTATAAGAATCAAGATAAGACAATGATTATTCATTCTAACTAATTTCTTTTTCCACTACTTATTTTCTCCCTCTAATGTTGGAAAAATTAATCCATCAAAATGGTAATTAACAAAACTAGCCATGAATAAATATCTTGTTAATGGTTTAAGATATTTTATTATAGATAGAGATTCGTATCTAATATATATTTCCAACCTTCATTGAAAACCTGTCTTAATACATTGTGGTGGAGTAATTGGAATATATACTATATATCTAAAAATCCTTAGATAGGAAATATTATGTTCATGACCAAAAATTAATTTTAAAAAGGAAGACTTATAATAACTTATTAATTTGATGCAAATTCGTATTACAGCATGCAAAATTGCATGTCCTAAGTAGAAATTGAAACTTTTTATTTCATAAGTAATAGTCTTGTAATTAATTTGAGACGTTTAATAAATGATTCTACAAGATCATTTTGTGTATGAACATTTGCTATAGGATATTCAATTTTAATTCTAATAAACATACAATAATCATTGAACGATTAAGAAATAAATTCAATAGCATTGTCAAGTTATATTTTCTTAATTGGATAATCAAGAAAATGTGCTTACACTTAAATCAATTGAGAAAGTAATCTTGCAAATGTTAGATTGCGAGATGATAATAAAGATATATGTGACCATCTAGTTCATGCATTAATTAAAACTATAAAATATCTAAATAATTCATATGATGAGTGAATTAGTCCACAAATATCACTTTATATACATTCCAAAAATGTAAGAAATTCACTATTGATTTTTGCCAATGATGGTTAAATAATCAATTTTCCTTGAGAATAAGCAATATATAAAAAAAATTTTAGATTAAAGAATTTGCTGACTTTTCAATAGATGTCCACATAAATTTTTAATTATTTTTTGCATCATAATTGATTTGGGATGGCCCAACCAATCATGTCAAATAACAAACTTATTATAATATATAAACTTCTAGTTTATGATAGCACATGTTTCAATTATTCTAATATGTGTAGTACAAACCAGAGGAAAGTGCAAGTAATTTTTCAAGTATGCATTTGTACCTGAGATTATACCAGTGATATAAAGATATTCAATATTTTCTTCATTTATTATCTCGAA